>JANJYJ010000589.1:0-92500 GCA_033220585.1 Dipteronia sinensis
ACCTCCCAACAAATTTACATATCGGTCGCCGCACTACCAGCCCCCGCAGAACCGGTACCCTGTCGGGCGGACTCCACCCAGAGCCACACCTCCACCCAAGGAAGTAGCCTGGGTCGATAGAGATGAAATAGGGTACTCCCACTAATGCATCTCGTGAGACTATCTACCTCGCCATCCGCGACAAGGGATTGCTCAGGCAGCCAGGTCTAATAAAGGTACCAGCTGATCAGCGGAACCGCTACAAGTATTGTGACTTCCATGACGAAGTAGGTTATAATACCTCAGAGTGCTATATTCTGCTGAACCTGATTGAAGCCTTGGTTAGGGGAGGTTGCTTGGAGGAATTCCTCCAACAGGTACACGAAAACATACACACTGGAAAGGAGGTGCAGGCCTATATCAAAGCATATGAAGAAAGAAGGAAAGCAAAAGGGAAGGATCTGATGGAGCAGATCCACATTGTCAATACCATCAGTGGAGGTCCCACCCTGGCAGGAACTTCCAACAAATGCTCGAAAGAACCACGCTAGGAAAATTCCTAGAGTATAAGCAGGCCAGAATGTTTTCAAGGTTACTAGAGGATCACCTCGGTCTCCTCCTACTGCACAGATCATCTTCACAGAAGAGGACGTATTTAACACCGTCCAGCCTCATGATGATTCTATGGTCATCACTGTTCAAATAGCCAACAACTTGGTCCATTGTGTCTTGATTTTCACAGGTAGTAGAGTTGATATCCTTTTCAAAAGTGCTTTGGAGCAATTCAACCTGAAGAGACCTTGCTACAACAGCTGCACTACCCCATTATACTGGTTCATAGGAGACTCGTTGATTTCCACCAGGTCTATGATCCTACCAGTGACAGTGGGAACAACGCCACTCCAGCAGAACCTAATGATAGACTTCGTTATGGTAGATACCCCGTCCGCCTACAATTCTATATTGGGAATGCCCTACTTGTCTGCCCTCAAAGGGGTCCTATCAATATACCATAACGTCCTAAAATTCCCATTGGGATACAAAGTGGGCGAAATACGGGGGGATCAGTAGGCTGCTCATAAGTGCTATGCAGTGTCAACCAACCCATCAGCGTTGGCCAAGCAATGTATGCAAATAACCATTAATCAAAATCACAAGTCTCTAGAGGAAAACTTTGAAGATGAAACTAACTCGGTCGAGGGGACTTGGTTCTCAGGAAGGTTACTCAGAATACCCGGAAGAGGTCAGACGGGGTACTGTCACCCTATTGGGGAGGTCCCTACCTAATCAAAATGGTGACCCAAGGTGGGGCATACAAGTTGGATGACATGGACGGACATCCAGTAGACCACACTTGGAATGCTGATCATCTCAAGAGGTTCTACCCATAAGTTATGCAATGGAAATCAGCCAGGATTACTCCGAAATAAATGTTAGAAGATGTTAATAATCATGAGTACTTGTATTCATTTTTCTTTGGTCATCAATAAAGAAGATTTAGTTCTCCATCTATCCTCGTCTACATTTGTCTACATCTATCTGCTTTATGTCGCCAATTGAATTCGCCATGATTGTTGCTTTAAGATCAGGAGAGCTACATAGCACTCATGATACCCTGGACCAGATAGATTCCACTAGGAGGCTCGTCATGAATCCAGGAGAGCTACATAGCACTCCTGATACCCTGGACAGGGTAGATCCCTCCAGGAGGTTCGCCATGAATCCAGGAAAGCTACACAGCAATCCTGATGCCCTGGACCAGGTAGATCCCTCCAGGAGGTTCTTTATAAATCCAAGAAAGCTACACAACAATCCTGATGCCTTGGACCGGGTAGATCCCTCTAGGAGGCTCTTCATGAACACAGGAAAGCTACACAGTAATCCTGATGCCCTAGACTGGGTAGATCCCTCCAGGAGGCTCGCCATGAATCCAGGAAAGCTACACAGCAGTACTGATGCCCTAGACCGGGTAGATACCTCCAGGAGGCTCGCCATAAATCCAGGAAAACTACATAGCACTTTTGATGCCCTGGATCAGATTAATCCATCTAGGAGGATCTCCCCGAGACCAGGAAAAGCCACATGGCACTCCTGTTGCCCTGGCCGGGCATCACCCCTCGCTAGGAAGGATCCAGTACGTAAGAGCATAGTTGCCCGATGGATCAGACCTTGGCCGGGCACCACCCCGAGCTAAGAAGGATCTGGATAGTAAGAGCGTAGTTGCCAGCTAGATCAAGGCTTTGGCCGGGTACCACCCCCCGCTAAGAAAGACCAGGTGCTTAAGTGGCCATAGTTGCCTACCTGGATCTTGCTGCCAGTATTATTGCGCCATTGTTTTCCCTAGAGTACCAAGATTCCTACAAACAGGAATGCGAGGTACCCAAATATGATCGTCTCAAGACCAGAAAGGACCGTATGTCCTTCCTGCTACCTTGGCTGGGTGTCACCCCCCCCCCCCCCCCTCCGGAGAGAATCTGGATAGTAAGAGCATAGTTGCCAGCCAGATCAAGGCCTTGGCTGGGTACCACCCCCCGCTAAGAAAAACCAAGGTGCTAAAGTGGCCTTAGTCGCCTACCTGAATCTTGCTACCAGTATATACTCGCCATTATTTTCTCTAGGGTACCAAGATTCCTACGGCAAGAAGGTGAGGTACCGAGATTCACCAAATTTGTTCTTCAAGGCACCATAGCTCCTACAAACGAAGGTGCGAGGTGCCCAGTTTCGCCAGAATACTCACCTGGAGACCTAGGTTCCATGAAACAGGAAAGCTAGGTACTCAATCATTTGACAAGGTTTCTAGTTTCGCCAGACTACTCGCCATATTACCTAGGATCCTAGAATGGGAATGCGAGGTACCTAGAGTGCGAGAGTGTCCACCGGTATGCTTACTATCATCGAGGAACCAAGATTCCTGGAACAGAAAGTGTGAGGATCTCCAGTACCCAGATTACTTTCGACTAAATTTCTGCGAGGCTATCAAAGGGCCCCAAGGTTCTTTGACGAGGTACTATGGTACCAATCACCCGCATTTTCTCTATATACTTCTTTTTTATCAGGTTTCTTGCATTACCAAGTATTGATTAAGTCAGATTTATGTTGGGGACTGGTGCTTGAAGTAATGCTACAAGTGCAACAGAATTCAGTCAGCGGATGTGGATGAGAATGGATATTTCCTTTCATTGATCAAATCAAAATCAAATAGATGATGGATCGCCGAATCTATACCTAGGTATCCGGATTCATCCGAGGACGAGCATCTATGAAATCGAAATCGCATTGGGAATCTCATTTCAGATTAAGGCGAGGTTCGATCAAGAGTTTAAACTACACATATATGAAGCTAAGGAAAAAACCAGAAGGTTCTCATTTCTGAAACTGGGGAGTCCATTCCTCGATCACGGGCTACAAAAAAAAAATAAAAAATAAAAAATAAAAAATAAAATAAAAACAAGACTGGAAGGGTACTACTGAATGAGGGATCAAGCTGGATCATGCATCCTCTTGCTTCTGAGTGGCCATCTCCTCACCGGCTTCACCAGTTATGGATTTTTCTTCTTCAATACTGATTAGATCCATGCCTGCCTCCTAGGTACCTCCCGCAACTGGAGGCTCCCCTGCGGCTACTTGATCAGAATTTTCTCCAACTTTCTTGATCGAAGCAGCCTGACCTTCCACTACCTGGGCAGGATCAAAAGATGGGGTAGGTAGGGCGGATTCTCCACCATCAACAGCAGGCAGATCCCTTACAGCCTCAGTGAGCTCTGACATAGAAACATAAGGGGTAGAAACCCCTCCTTCAGCTTGAGCCGCTCCAACTGCAGGGGCCATCAAACTGGGACCTCTTGCAACCTGGCTAGGGGGAGGAAGGGAGACAGAACTCTGGCCTTCACCTCCTGCCATTCCATTGGCTCCAGCAACCTGGGAAGTTTCGGCCACATCAGAAGGTGCTGATCCCGAGAGTTTAGCAGCTTTCGCCATGATTTCCTCCCTGTTCCATCCTGTAATAACTCCCAAGTCAAACGGAGGAGGGAAGGCTAACGCCACTTGGTAGCCTGAGAAGAAGTAGCTATCCCCAAAGACAGTGTCCACTTGAGCATCCAAATCAGCCACATGATCGCCAAGGGACTGAACCTCTTTCTCTAGCTCCACTATTCTTTCCTTTGCAATCTCACTTTCCTCCCAGCGACGGATGGACCTGAGCCTCTCGATGTCGTAGTCAAATTGTATCCGCTCCCGATCGGTTTTTGCTTCGTCTGCTGCTTTCTTTAAGCTATTTAGAGACTCGTTCAAAGCTACCATGCCTCTAAAAGCCTTATCGAGTTCCTCCTTGGTTTTCTCTAGTTCGGTGGTAGCGTCTTCAGCTCGCTCCAAGAGGGAACCGACCTGCTGGCTTAACGCCACATTGAATTTGATTGCCTGCCAAGAATAAAACACTTGTCAGGATATTTCCAACCAACTACCTGGATAAAAGATTAAAATGAAACAGCTTACCTCAGCCAGAAGGGCAGATCCCCTTCTAATCAAAAGCTCAATGGGCATGGCTGTCATGACGTCCAGACTCCCACATGGGCAGGAATCGACGAAGCATGCCTAGACTTCATCCTGGTTGCTGTCCCCGGACCTCGATCGTGACTTATCCCGAGGTACCACCAGCTTAGCCGCAACAGGGCCAGAACTCTTCTCGACCAAGTTATCGCGGTCGGTTACCACATCGGGCGAGGCCGGAGGAGCTGAAGCACCAGCATCAGTAACAGCCGCAGCTCCGATTGTTTTGTTGGGCGACATATCCTGCACCCGACGGGAAGCACCTCGGTACCTCCCCACTCTAGCTGTAAAAGCCTCCAACGACCTAGCCGATGTAGGAAGAGGAGGAGCTGGTGCTGGTGATCCCGATGTCCCGACCGGGGTCCTACCCGATCCAGCATATGCGCCAGCCCCTGTATCAAAATCAGAACTGGCTGGGAGCCTGATGGGAGAAGTTGGCAGTGAGTCATCAGTACTAGCCTGGTTGAGCTCTCCCCTAGGAACCAATGGGGACACTGCTGAAACTACCAAGACAACCAGATTTAATATCCACAGGATCGATATAATCAGATAACAGAAGCATAAACAAGAAAGCTTATTACCTGGAAGGGCGCTGGAGATACGAAGGTAGAACTCCACCCTTTCTGCTTCAAAGGCATCAGCAGCAGGATACCTCAAATTGGTGTAGTTGTGGGCCATAATGGCCTTCAAGATTCTTTCTGACTCGGCAGAGAGTCTGCTCTTCTCCAAAGCGGGCTTCCCACTAAAGCCAGTAGGAACCTTGAACTCGGTTCCTCCAATGTGGACTGAATTACCCCATTCGCCTCCGACGACGACTCATTCCTCATTCCAAGAATTGTCTTGCTTCGTGGCCCCTGGCACCATAAACTACAGATTGTTTTTAGCACGAGCATAAAATTGCCCCTTCGGGCCTAGGGCGTTGGAAACAATCTGGAACATGTACCCGAGCTCTTCCGGCCTCGGCCCCCGGTCTATTTTGTCGCTGTCGCATTGCACTCTCCACAACACCAGAAAACCCACCAGGTGCCTCCAAAACCCTGGCGTCAGCTGGAGAGGGGCAAGCTGCAGAGCATACATTGCCTACGCAATGTAGGATGTAGAGGTAGCCTGACCCCACTGTCAAAGGCCGCCGTATGAATTGGGAGCTCACCGGGATTTGGGGTATATACATCATACCCTTTTGGAGGTATAGCGATCGTGATATCCTGAGGGATTTTGAAATCCCTCCTCAAGCGCACCACAGTGTCCAAGGTACTGGACGAATTAGGGAAGCACCTATATTCGTAGGGGAGAGCAAGTACCCTTCCCGCGGTATCAGTAACTTCACCAGCCCGGTTCCCACCAATCCCGACAACACCTGATTCTTCAATCGACTCCTGGTCAACATCAACCGGAGTCTCGAGATTGTTCGCGAAGCCTATCCCGATTGCAATGTTCCGATTGGAACAATGACGTTGAATGTGAACGTCGTCCCCGCTGTCGCTACTATTGCGTGCCCTTTTTCTAGGGGCGAGGCTTCCACTGGCCACCCGTCGCCGTCGAACAATCGCTCGATACTATTGCCATCAGGTGAAGACATGATGACAACCTCGAAATCTGATTTCTTAAGAAAAAAATGGGAAGTTGAAGATTGAAGCTAGGTTTTCTTTTTGCTGTAAACTCTTAATCAGGAAGTTTTTGCTTGAATGAACCTAATGTGAAGCACCAGAGTTTATATAGAGATGGCTACTTGTAACGGGCAGAAAAGGTAATCAATGTCGTGCTAAAATTGGTGACGTGGAGGGAAGGGTTTCGAGAAACGTGCGCTCCCAAAAAATTTCTTTTTTTTGAATTCGGCCTACCCTTGTTAGCCACGTGGAATTTTCATTTAAATCAGAGTGCAAAGAGAAGATTCCCTCATATGAGACGTTGCGAAAAGTTCTCCAAGTGCTATCTATCCTAACTCTAACCCCAGCCTGATACTGGTGTTCAAGTCAGAAGGGACTTCTGTTAACATTTTTTTCTGGCAAGGGATCAAGGGAGAATTTTTCAATAGGGACCTACCCAGGAAGACTCATCCAGATACTCCAGGAAGCCAGCGAGATCGGTACCACCACCTAGATGGGACCGACATCCAAAGAGGTTGGAGCCTCGACTATACGTCTATCTAGATAGGACATCGGCTCCAAAAGCTTGTACCTCGCTCTACTGAAATCGCCCTACTGAAGCTCCTGATACCAGCTCGAGACTAGTACCATTATAACTTGCATCCCGCAAGGATCTCGACATCAATTAAGGAGTTTGGTACCTCGATACCTACCTCGATACCACCTTGGTACTACTCCGATATTTGCCTTGGTGTCACCCCGACTCCCACCTGGTACTTAGTATGCCTATCCGGAGCTCCTCCAAGGCAAGTATCCTACCTTCCATGAAATATGATAGGAAGCATGAAGAAACAAGCACCCTTCTAGCAGGACGCAGGACAAGCTCATCAAAATGAGGTACCAGCGTTACACTCCATCACCACCAAGCTCCACAAAGAAGGAAAGCTAACTCCATCACCACCAAGCTCTACGCAGAAGGAAAGTTAACTCCATCGCCAAAATAAAGCGCCATTAATGACCCAATGGTCAACCGAATCAGAATTTGAATTCACCATTGATTAACAGGATCAAATCCCGCGCCTTCAGCTCCACTCAAATGCCTTTCAACGCCTAAAATAGGATTCTCAATGATCTTTATTATGAGAACCGAATTTTGAGAGGATTTTAGGAGAATATTACATATACGGTATTGAAAGACAAAGAGAAGGAGGGGCATTGCTTGAAGGATTCTTGATCGCCATAACGAGAGAGACTCCGGGAGAATTATCTCAGAAATTCCTCGAAGCCAGTGAGAGTCCATTGACAATCACTGGAGGAAAATATCCACTTATCGACACGAACGCTTTCTCCATCACCATCCTGTGTAAAAGAGTGAAAATAGAGAGAATAGTGTATGTATACTTATTGTTATCCTGTTATAGTGTTATAGTGATTTGTTAAATAAAACAGTTTTCTTTTACATCTCCTGGTCCCTTGTGTTCTTTCTCCATCATTTGATCTCTTGCTCCTGGTCATAGAAAGGGACCCCGGTACCGAAGGTACCTACCCCGCTACTGCAACCGGTAGTGGGCGAGGGTGTTAACTGAGATTTTCATCCCGAGTGAATTTTTCAGTTAACAATTCATATATGTTTAATTGATGATTAGGTTGGCTTTGTACATCTAGTCAAGTTCATGAATGTTTATGTGAGTTTAATTGACAATTAGATTGTTAGAGTTACTCTACATCTAATTGAGACCTCATGTGTGTGCATGTATGCTTGTTTGATAACTAGGTTGTTGAATTGCATTATAACATCTAGTTAAACATTTTGTGTGTGGTCTTACACATTATTGCATTTGAGTATATTGTCATATATACACTTAGACTTTTAATTCTCTTTGTTGAGTCACAGTCTTGTGGCTTCTGAGTGAAGTTGCACAAGCTTGAAGTCTTGCAACCAAAGGTTGATTGGCAAACATTGGTTGCCAAGAGCCACTATAAAGGCCCGCCGTAGATTATGAGGTGCTCACGCGAAGCGTAGTGGATCATGGGATATCACTAGGGATTGAACCAAGAGTGGTGAGTGGTAGTTTCCATACCCTGAGGTTATCGAGAGTGAGAGTCCGAGTATCACTTGAGGGTGTAACTTCTTTACATATAGTGGATTTCTATTGCTCAAGTGGCTAGTGTGGCTAGTCTTGTGGTATTTCCCGTTTGGAGGGTTTCCACTTAAAAATCAAGTGTTATTTATTTTCCGCACTTTACACTTGATTTGTGTTATTTGTTTGAATTGGGTTTGCATGTTAATATTGACTAATCGAAAAAGTTGGTAATAATCGATTAACAACCCATTCACTCACCCTCTAGGTTGTTAGACACACGCTGAGTTTTATTTTCACCTAGGAAGAAGCAACCTCTCGAGGTACTCTTCCTATCATCACAATTTCCTGCTCAATATGCATCACTAAAGCTAAATAAGCGAGCATTTGTGTCAAAAGAGTACCATATCCCATAGTTGGATGTCCTATTCACATATCGAATGATTCTCTTCACAGAGGAGATATATGACTCCTTGAGATCTTTTTGGTACCTAACACACACACCTATACTAAAAGCTATATTGGGCCTACTTACGGTCAAGTAAAGAAAGCTACCAATCATGCCACGATAAAGACTTTAGTCCACACTCTTGCCACTAGCATCATTGCTTAGTTTCAAAGTGGTCCTCATGGGTGTGTCACAATGTTTGGCATTCTCAAGGCCAAACTTCGTCACTAGGTTCTTAGCATACTTAGCTTGAGATATGAAAATCCCATCATGCAATTGCTTGATTTGCAAACCTAGGAAGTAATTGAGCTCCCTAACAGGACTTATCTCAAATTCATGAGACATGACATCAACAAATTGTTGGACTTTAGATGTGTTGGTGGAGGCAAACACAATATCATCAACATTGATTTGAGCTATAAATTTCTCATCTTTGTTTCTCTTGATGAATAAGGTCTTGTTAACACTAACTCTAAAGTAGTCATTGTCAATAAGAAATTGAGTGAGGCGCTCATACCAAGCCCTTGGTGTTTGTTTCAACCCATATAGAGCCTTCTTGAGGCGATAGACATAATTGGGGTGATGTGGATCCACAAACCCCTTAGGTTGCTCAACAAACACTTCCTCATGCAAGAAGCCATTGAGAAAGGCACTCTTAACATCCATTTGGTGCAATTTGAACTTGTGCACACATGATATGGATAAGAGAAGCCTTATGGACTCAAGACGGGCAACCCGAGCAAAAGTCTCCTCAAAGGCGACACCCTCAATTTGAGAGTATCCTTGTGCTACAAGCCTAGCTTTGTTGCGCACAATGTTGCCAATCTCATCCGACTTGTTCCTATACACCCATTTGGTACCTATGACATTGGTGTTCTTAGGTTTGAGAACTAGAATCCAAACCTCATTTCTTTCAAATTGGTTTAGCTCTTCTTGCATGGCAAAAACCCAAAACTCATCATTCAAGGCTTCATCAACCTTTTTGGGTTCAATTTGAGAGGTGTAACAAGTATATCTAATTTGATTAGCTATTTGACGCCTAGTCCTAACACCATCATTCACATCTCTAAGAATATCATCGTTGTTGTGGAGTTGTTTAACCCATTGAGCAGGTTCTTTAAATTCCAAAGATGGATCTCTATCAAGAGGTTGAATGACCTCTTCATCATGATTTGACTTCACATCAATAGAAGTCTCACCATATTTCTCCAAAAGAGAATCATGAATAAAATCAACCTCCTCATCATGGTTAATAATTCTAGGCCTACAATCATCTATATCAACATTGGATAATTCCATGACACTACGAGTTTTCAAATTGAAAACTCTATAGGCCTTACTATTTAGGGCATAGCTAATGAAAATTCCCTCATCACTCTTGGCATCAAACTTGCCAAGTTGATCTCGGTCATTAAGTATGTAGCACTTGCTTCCAAATGAGTGGAAGTACCTAACATTTGGCTTTCTACCCTTCCACAACTCATAGAAGGTTTGCCTAGTACCAGGCCTTAGAAAAACTCTATTTCCTATGTAGCAAGCCGTATTGACGGCCTCGGCCCAAAGGTTCCTAGGCACATTGTTGCTAAGCAACATCACATGGGCCATTTCTTAAAGCACCTTATTCTTCCTCTCAACAACTCCATTTTGTTGAGGAGTTCTAGGAGCCGAAAACTCATGGGAGATGCCTAAGCTATTGCAATAGCTTTCAAAACAAGAATTCTCAAATTCTCTCCCATGGTCACTCCTAATTCTTTTAATGCTTTTAATGTGTGAATTCTTTTCATTTTGAATTTTAGTGCAAAGCATTTTAAATTTTTCAAAAGTTTTAGATTTTTCTCTAAGAAAATAAGTCCATGTGAATCTAGAAAAATAATCTACACATACAAAAATATATCTCTTGCCACCGAAACTTTTGGTTTGCATGGGACCCATAAGGTCAATATGTAGAAGCTCTAATGGCTCCTTGGTGATGAGATACTTGCCTTTCGTGTGCATACTTTTGGTTTGTTTCCCTTGTTGGCAAGGTCCACAAACACCATCAACTTTCTTCCCAAGCTTATGGAGGCCACGCACAACCTTGAACTTATCTAAGATCCTCAAATCTCAATAGTTCATATGGCCAAGTCTTTAATGCCACAACTCTTCTTCCTCACACTTGGACATGTTATAAGAGATATCACTAGCTTCAAGACAATAGCAATTGTAACTAGATTTCTTTCCTTTTAGCAAGGTTTGTCCATTTGGCATCAAAATAGAACAATCATTTTTGTTAAACAAAACGGAGAGTCCATCATCATTAAGATAAGAAATGCTTATAAGATTGGCTTGCAAGCCATCAACAAGTAAAGCATTGGACATAGAGGGTAAATCGGGAATGGAAATGGTTCATTTCCCTATAACTTTCTTTCTAGATCCATCACCAAAGGTGACAAATCCACTATCCTCCATGACAAGAGATTCAAAGAAACTCTTGTTCCCCGTCATATGCCTATAACACCCACTATCCAAATACCAAGTGTTAGAGGCATTTGCCTTTAAGGCAATTTGAGTCACATGGCAAAAGTATTCATCTCTTCTAATCCACCTAGGTGAAATATTCTCTTTCCTAGTGGTCTTAGTCACATTGGCTCTAAATTTTGCTAGGAAAATGTATTGTGACTCTAGCTCTATTTCTTTCAATCATGCTTTTAATCCTACACATCTTAATGTATTTGAAGCAATTAGGCCTAATGTGACCATCAATACCACAAAAATGACAAGTGGGAATAAAGTAAGAAGTCATACCATCCATTTGTGAGTGTAAAAGGGTTTTCCCACGTCCTTAAACTTGTCTTTGGTTTTGGATTGGTTCTCTCCTCTTTTGTTGTTGAGTTGGAATAGATTGCTTCCTTGGTTGAACTTGCATGGATTCCTTCTTGCCTTGGTGGTATTTGGGTTGAGGAAAGTTAGCTTGATAAGCTCTCATTGGTTTAGCTTGAGTTTGAGCTTGTACCTTTGATGTTGTCTTCATTTGGACACCTTTTGAGCATTCTCCTAGTTTAATCTTCTTTCTATGATGTTGTGGGGTTGAAGACTCTTTGATGTCCTTGCTCTTGACAAACACAGTCTTGTTTGAGGATGAGGTCTCCTTGTTATCTTCATAGCCAAGACCTTTCTTATCATTTGGTTTCTTGCCAACTCCCAACATATGGTCAAGCTTCTTTGTGCTTGAAGTTATCTTAGCAATAATTTCTCTTGCCTCTTAAAGCTCTTTTCCCATCAATGCCTCATTCCTCTTAGCTATCTTCACTTATCCATTCAAGTGAGCTACTTCGGTTGATAGCTTGGGACTCTCTCTTTTTAGCCTTAGAATATCTCTCTTCATCTTCAATCTTGAGCTTTGAAAATTCTTAATGAACCCTTCAAGGTCCATGCCTTATATATCTCTATTAGTGGAATGAGATGATGAGTCACCATTACTAGAGCTGTCTTCACTTTGTTTCTCTTCCTCTTCATCGTCTATTGCTTCTTTGCTTTTGAGAGAGGATGTGAAGGCAATGAAGTTTGCCACATGGTCTTCATCATCTGAGAATCCTCATTCCTCTTCTAAATCATCACTATCGCTCCACGTATTGGCCATAGCCTTTCCTTTCTTCTTGTTCTTTAAATTTCCACAATCCGTGGAGATGTGTCCAAACCCTCAACATTCAAAGCATTGGATTTCTTTCCTTGTGGGCTTGTCTTGACTTGGTTCAACCTTCTTGAAAGAAGTTTTCTTTTTCACTTCCTTTCCCTTTAAGCCAAACCCCTTATTTTCAAATTTGATGAACTTCTTGAACCTTTTCATCATGAGGGCCATCTCCTCATCCGAGTCATCCTCCTTTCTCTACTTTGGAGGTCTTCAAGGCTATGCTCTTTTGCTTTTTGGGTTGTGTAGGAGTAGAAGCCCATCTAGACTCATATGCTTGAAGCCTTCCAATGACTTCGCTTGGCTTTATGTTCTTGTAGTCACTATTCTCCTTAAGAGCCGTCACCTTCGATTCAAACCTTGCCGGAAGTGACCTCATAATTTTCTGCTTGATCCTCCTATCAGAATATGGGTCACCTAGTTGATGGCTTTGATTGATGATGTCCATCAACTTCACTTTAAAGTTATTGAAGCACTCATTCTCCTCCATCCTAATGGTCTTAAATTGTGTTAACAGAAATTTTGCTCGGGATGAGGAATCTCAGTTAACACCCTCGAGACCACTACCACGTATGTGGTGGCCAAGATTGATTGTATGTGTAGCGATGATTTATAAAATGCCAAGGAATGATGATACCATTCAACCAAAAGAAAGCAAGAATCTTTTTATTGAACGTGCATGGTATACAAATACAAGTTTCTTTATTTTTTGCTCTCAACTCTCTCTGGGGTCTGGTTAAGTATTGGCCGTATGCCTGTCGAATAGTAGTCTCCTCTTTCTCATTTTCTTTCTTTCTATTTATACATAGTTTTGTAGGTTAAACAGACTGATTCTCCCCTTGATTTTCTCAGTCTCTCCCCTCCTTATCGGGTGGGATTTCTCGCTTTAATGTCATTGACTTTGAGTTAACAGCCGAATTGAGAGTATCGTGGTGGAGATCAGTTTGTTTCCTCTTTAGACTCTATTACTTGTCCTGCATATAGGTAACGTTTCTAGATATGATCCAGTGTATCTTCGTATCTTTTCAACATGATCATTTATAGAGGTCGTTAAATATGGCATGGTGTGGTGCATCAACTAGTGAGGTTGATCAATGTTCCGACCTCGATATCTGAGAAGTTTCATCCAGCTTGGAGCCAGATCCAACTTCCCTTGACCTTTTTAAAGCTATGTGTGGCCTCCCCTGACCTTTCGAAGCTAGGAGTGGCTTCCCCTGACCTCTCGAAGCTAGGTGCGGCCTTCTAGGGACATTCTTCTGTGTCAGCGAGGTATATGCGAGTCTCTGGAGCATTTGCGAGGTGACCTCGACTTCGGGGAGCTTCTAGTTTTGGTGATGCGGGCTAGATCTGATCATTCCGGGCTCTATCGCGGATGTTTCCGGAGCCAGTCCTTGTTCCTGGGGAGGTGTCATAGTTCGGTTCTGGATAGAAAGGTCTCCTGGTAGAGACTCTCGGGTATGGAACCAGGTCTGAGAGGTGGAAAATTTTCCTTTGGTCCTTAGCCAATTTTGGTTATTAACAGAAGTCCCCTCTGACTTGAACACCAGACGTCGAGCTTGGCTTGGGGTTGAGGTCAGATTTTTACTTTATTTGGGAAATCTTCCTCTTTTTACCGTTACCAAAATATTGGAGAAATTTCTTCATTAGAGTGACGAGATGCGAACCGACTAATTTATCTCCGAATTAATCTGATTGCGTTACTGCAGTCCCCGAGATATTTTACCGTTACCAGAATATTGGGGAGATCTTCCTCTTAACTGCGTAAGTGATGTGGCGTGAGATGATTAGCCTGCTTCTGAGTTTAATCCGGTTACGTTAATGTAGTCCCCGAGATTTTTTATCGTTACCAAACGAGTATCTCGGTAGCTCGTGCTGTTGCCCTCCTGCCTATATATATATATATATATATATATCTATTTTTCTCCCCGTCTTCCTCACATCCCTCGAACTAAATTTTTTTTGTTGAGAAATATTTTCATAGCCTTTCCTCCAAGCTTGCTTTTTTCTTCATCCTTCGTCCTTTTTGGCTTTTACTATGTCGAAAACCAGTCGCGACTCAGCTGATTCCATAATTGACGGCGAGGAGGTCGTCAGTTTTACTCTAGGGAAGCGGGCTAGGAGGAGTTCTGACGGCGACGATTTCCCGCCCACCTCGCAACGTCGGCGGTCAAGTAGGAATGTATCCATTGAGACTGGGTTCTCCAACCATCCTGACCATCATTTGGATATCGTCGATGAAGATTCCGACAAAGAAGCGGACGGTGACGCCGCGGGGGAGCATCGGGTCTTAGCTCCTGGTCCCCTTGTGGAGAGGCTCCCTCCTTATGATTTTTGGGTTATCCCAGATTCCATCATTGACTCGGTCTAGATTGACCGCTTGAGGTCGAAGTTTGGCATCCCCGACAGCGTATCTATCTCGGTGCCTCCCAAAAATTATGAGTTCTTCAACCCTCCCAAAGGCATGATTCCGATTCATGTAGCCGCTCTTGTGAACGGGGTCAGGCTTCCCCTTCATCCGACTCTTCGGCGGGCTCTTAGCGCCATCCAGCTCGCTCCCCTAGAGTTGATGCCTGGCTTCTGGAGGCATCTGATTGGTTTCCTTGTACTATGGAGGGAACAATGTCAGATGAGTAAGGTGACGAGGGAGCCAGGTGCAGAGGAGCTGGCCTATCTCTTCCAGATTGGGAGCCTATCTGGCGCTCCTCGAGGCCAGTTCTATGCCAAGGCCAAGAACAAGCTCAACTTCATCATTCCTGATGCTTCGAGAAAGGACCCCGCTTGGAAAGAAGAATGGATCCTTGCGGGGGATAACTGGGGGAGCTCGATTTTCATCGGAGGGCATGAATTCGAGGTTCCCACGGCTTTCAGTGACAAGCCATCATGGGACCGGGACTCCCTACCTTCTGAGTCTGAAGCCGTTTTAAAGGCTATTCTAGCCCGAAATTATTTGAATTTGAAGTTCCCTACTGCTGAAGCTTTTGATCCTCGTAGGGTGAACAAATTTTTGCCGATTTCAGACGATATTCCTCGTAAGTGTCATTGAGTTGCTTTGCCTTATTACTCAGCTTAGTTATAACATTTTCTTTTTTAATCTGCTTATTCAAAGTTTTTGTCCTGGAACCGGCCACCCGTCACGTCTCACGCTCTCCTCAAGGTGGAGTTTCTCTTCCCTCCTCTGGGGTCGAACCTGCTCTGGCTTCATCTATCTCTCCGGCTGGGTCTAAGATGGCCACTCTTGCCTCGCGGGCTTTCCGGGCTTTGGGTAAAGCTCCCCAAGTGGTTGGTCCGGCTGCTTCTGTCTCTTCGGCCGTAGTCGCTAAAGTTGCTACCCCCTTGACTCAAACTCCTGATTCCGCTGCGCTTCCAACAGCTAAAGCTTCAGAGGTTTCTAGAAAAGGTGTCGCGAGAGGTCCTTCCAGCCGTTCCCAGCCTCAGTCGAGCTCAGCAGGGTGGGATGAAGTCTTGGAGCAATTCATAGCTTCCTGTCCGAGCGGTGGGCTCTCCAAGATGGCTTCCATGCCTGTGGATGTCCTTATTACTAAGATGTCTGCTATTTTAGCTGAGGTAATCGTATTTCCTTCGAGCTACTCTTGTTAATTCGTTTAGTTTCTAACTCCGGTTCTGTATTTTGTAGGCCTTCAAGTTTAATGTTGCGATGAGCCAGCAGGTAGCCCTCCTCCGCGACCGAGCTGTGAAAGCCGAAGCCGAAGCCGAGAAAGCCAGGGAATTGCTCAAGCAGGCTCGGTCTTTAGTGGAAGAGGCGACTTCCAGCCAGGGAAAAATCGAGGTCGAGATGGCTGAGCTTCGCTGCGATCATGAGAGGATGAAGCAATCTTACTATCAGGAGTGTCTTCAATCTCTTCGGCGGGCTAGGCAGCGGGATTCCTGGAGATCTGAGGCTAAGAAGTTGGACCTCGAGAACCAGTCTCTGATTACTCAGGTGACCAAGCTGCAAGCCAACGCGGAGACCTCTTTCAGTGACGAATATTTCTATGCTTCCTATCAGGCCGCAGAAGCTCTTCCTCCTCCCTTTGATTTGTCATCTATTGCGGGCTGGGATAGACAAGAAATAATGCTCAAGGCTGCTGAGCTATCTCGCCCTGAAGGAGACAAGGTGGTTCCTTCGAGCCAAGCAGGAGCTGGGAAACAGCCCGCTCAGACAGATCCTCAATTCCCTCTTCCTACCTTTACCACCTCAGGTCCTAGGGAGTCTTCCAGTAAAGTGATGTCCTCTCGATCCGAGGAGGACCAGTTGGGAGCTAGTGAAGAGGTTAGGAGCCCGTCTGAGGATCCCTCTTTAACAGAGATGGAGGTCGATAGGAGCCAGACGGGGTCCATGGCTGTCCTTCTTGACGCGGCTATACCGCCTGAGGTTATGGACGTGATTAATGAGGTTTTGGAGGAAGATCCTGCTGATCAACAGATGGAGCCTCAAAATGGAGGAGCGGTCGGTGAGGATAACCAAGATGGACAGCTATCTGTAGAAGGGGTTGATGGCGAAGATCAGCAAGAAGGAGGAGGGCCAGCGGAGGGGAGCCGTGAGAGTCCCAAAGCTTGAAGCGGTTCATCATCACTTGTTTTTGATTGCCCGGAAAAGGGGGTTGGCACCCCGTTTTGCCCTTATTAGTTTTTCCTTTTTTTTTTCTTTTTTTTTATAGCCCGAGCTCGGGGGTTGGGCTCCCCTTTTGGTGGATGTAGCTTTATCGGGGGATAGGCTCCCTTTGTCCTTAAATGAAAAGTCGAATCGCTTTTGAGAATTCTTGTTTTATTTCAGGTCTTGAATAGGATCCGGAGTAGCATCTGTAGCAACAATTAAGATTCGTGTAGGGAATTATGATGATTTTGATCCTGCACACGAAAGCAAACATTATATATATATTTTCTTTTTATGGGGCGATAGCCCTACCAAGACATCAGGAGGGCTACTGAGCTATTTCCTGGTCTCGAGATCTGGAGGGCAACTATGCTCTTACACTCAGATCCTTCTTGGGGGTGGTAGCCCGACCAAGGTATCAGGAGGGCTATCGAGCTATTTCCTGGTCTCGGGATCTGGAGGGCAACTATGCTCTTACACTCAAATTCTTCTTGGGGGTGGTAGCCCGACCAAGGCATTAGGAGGGCTATCGAGCTATTTCCTGGTCTCGAGATCTGGAGGGTAACTATGCTCTTACACTCATATCCTTCTTGGGGGTTGTAGCCCGACCAAGGCATCAGGAGGGCTATAGAGCTATTTCCTGGTCTCGAGATCTAGAGGGCAACTATGCTCATACACTCAGATCCTTCTTGAGGGTGGTAGCCCGACCAATGCATTAGGAGGTGATGAGAAGGTTTTTGCCGTCAGAAAACCGTCCGTCAAAACAATTTATAAAACCTATGCGATGCATTCACAAGTATAAATACAAGTAAAACGGTAAGCACGGGTGTCGTCCACTGAGATCTGGGTAGCGGTGATAAGATCAGGATTAATATAACTAGTATGCATAAAAGTAAAAGTGATGGTGAATAAAAATACAATATAAACTAAACTATGAAAGCAAATAAAATGGGATGATAATGGAGTGATGAATGAATGATGATGGGACTACGGAGTTGATGGACTCGTAGGTGAATATTGGGGCAATTGCAACAAACTCTCAATTAAGCACGTTTTGACAATTGTAACCAACCTAGGGTGTATAGTGTTGGTATATATCTATAGCAAGAGGTCAACCTAGGGTGTATAGCGAAAACATCCTACTAGAGATTAATCCCTCCTGAGCAACCAACAGTGGCTAGTTACTCAATCGGGACTTGTTCCATGAATGCTCATCTATCTAGCTATGGCTCAACCTATTACTAATGTAGCCATCCTAGGATGTATAGTGATGGCTTCCAATTCCCTCACAAGTGGCCGACCTAGGATGTATAGTGAAGGCCACCCGTTTGAGATTGGATGAGGCTTTAGGTTATTAACAGAATTCTACTCGAAGGTTAGTTCTCGTAGAATCACTAAAGTAGCCAACCTAGGGTGTATAGTGGAGGCTTCTAATTCTCTCACAAGTGGCTAACCTAGGATGTATAGTGAAAGCCACTAATTCAAGATTAGATTAAGGGCATGGTTTTAGAGCCAGATTTTCGGAAATCCTTCCATTCAATTGAGCATTAGACAACCTAATTGCCTACTCAAGTAATCCAAATCAATCATGCAAAGAGGGTGTATCCAAGCAAATCAATAATGGAAATCAATTCAAGCAATAGAATAAAACATAGAGATAGAATAAATATAACATATAGAGTTTATTTACAAAGCCTAATATCCATCAAACAAATAACATCAACCCCATAGTGGGGTATTTTAGCTACTCATGTTCTATTACAAACAAATAAACTAAGAGAGAGTGTATAGAGAACCCTTGAAGATTGATCTCCTTCCTTGAAGCATAAATCCAAGTCTCCTAGTTGCCTTTGATAGAGCAGAGATGGTTGGGATGATAGGGAGATGTGTTACTAGCTTAGAATACAAGTGTTGGGAGGTATGGTGATCTTTTTGGTTCATTCCCATCCTTTTCTATTTATAGAGGATGGAAAAATAGGTCACTTAAGCTTGAAACCAGAAGCTGTCGCGCTCAGAGTGCGGGTGGAGTGCGGGTGATTTACCCGTACTGTACCCGCACTGTATGGGTTGTCTGCAACTTCAGTTCTCGGATCAGGGCATTAGTGCGGGTGGAGTGCGGTTGAATTACCCGCACTTGACCCGCACTTGGAATCGCACTGTGATCGCACTTGAATCGCACTTCCCTGTCAGGTGCAAAATCTACCTTCTGTTCTTGGTGCAAGTGCGGGTGGAGTGCAGTTTGGTGACCTGCACAGTACCCGCACTCTAATGTCAGGTACAATTCTGCTCTTCTATTCTTGGTGCAAGTGCGGGTGGAGTGAGGTTTGATGACCCGCACAGTACCCGCACTCTAACGTCAGGTGCAATTCTGCTTCTCTGGCTTGGCATTAGTGCGGGTGGAGTGCGGTTGGATGACCCGCACTATACCCGCACTTTATCTCTTTACTTGCATCATGTCCCGGCTATAAACATGAGTGCGGCTGGAGTGCGGTCGGAGTGCGGTTGCGACCTGCACTGGACCCGCACTGTAGAGCTGTTTGTACTCTTTTGCCTTTACTTTCGCCCTTTTTCTGCCGGAATCACCGCAACAAGCTTCCAAACCCAGAATTACATCTATTGCATGCAATTAGCACTAATGAGCCTATTAGACATAAAATATATAGAAAATACACACAAGAATGAGACAAAGGAATAGGAATGAGGGCCGAAATATACAACAATTTAGACACGATCAAACACCCCCAAACCAAACCTTTGCTCGTTCTCGAGCAAACATAAAACGAAACAAATAAGACACAAACTAAAAAATGACTCGAACTAAAAACTTTCCTAGACACAAAGAAAAACTTGCTGCAGAACCAACTAGCAGAGAGATACGCAAAAGCAAATGTGAGTGAGGAATGAGCATATGCGAGATGTTCTAAACCACTTGAAGACGCCCCAAGGGAAACTGGCACAACACGAATCCCACACTTAAAATGCCCTCGCCTCAGAAACTACTCACTCTCACACCTCGAGCATAATTAGCTTCGAAACTAGGTTCTCACATGGATTCTCTCTTATCTTTCCTCTCAGAACCTAGGTTCACACTCATGCAACATGTATGCCAATGAATTTATGTAACTGAATCAACTTAGTTTTATACATTTAGTGTAGAATAAATGATGTTTTCAGTAAGTGAGTCTCATGAAAGAATCATGTGTTATGAACGTGGAAAAAGCATTCATTAACTAATATTCCCAATCTAGACGTCCCCTAAGATTAACTAGGTCTTTTCCATTTGGTTGTAACGTGGCCACGGTGAATGGTGATTAGAAGAATGAGAAATTTAGGCACAAGCACTAATCAACCAAGTTAAGGCAATACATTCTACACTTAAGCATTTAATTTCTCGTGCAACTCCACTTCCAAATACAATATGGCATCCAGGCATACAATTAGACTCTACGTGCAATCTTTAACTACTCATGTTACCCATTTGAGTAGCATTTACAATTGACACAAGGCATTTGAAGCATATTTTTCTTTTGTTACTTTTTGCTTCTTTTCTTTTCATGCCTTTTTACTATGCACATTTTCAAAACTCATTACTCTTGCCTAGGTACACGCCATTTATCAAATTAAAGCACAACTCTACATTCCTAAGCCTCAACAAGATCAATTAAGAGAGGGTTGGCTAAGTGTTTAGGTTGCTTGGGTCATGGATAACATGGTTGTAGAATGGAAAAGTCTATATGTGTTTGGCTTCAAAATTGGCTTGGGAGCACACATATTACGGGAATGGGAAGTATTTAGGCTTTCTTTTTGAGTGGCTAAAACACACATTGCCTAATATCACTTCAAATGATCAATCTACCAAGGGAATAAAAGTTTCCGTCAACCAATCCACATATATGATGCATGTTCAATGACAAATGATGATTTTTGATGTAGTGAGACTATGCATGGTGTTTGAATAGTGTTTACAGATTTGAAAAACATTTTCCCTCAAATATACACGCTTTTGGCTTGTGTTTGTGATCTTACAAGGGAAATCTCCACTATTAGAACAAGACGCTTGAGCACCGAGTTCCCTAAACTTGGACACTAGAAGATGAGACTAGCCCATGAAGTGCAAGTGAGACCCCTAAAGTGACTAAGAGTTATTGAATAAGCACACAAAGCATACACACATTCGCCACAAACACTATGCTCCAGGTATCTCACCAAGCTAAATAAGCTCAAAATTCTGGCTAAGCAGCAACTTTTTCGAAAATAAGACACAAGAATGACTCAAGACACAAAAGACGACTCAAAAAGGCGTCAACACCCCCAAACCAAAACCCAACATTGTCCTCAATGTTGAAGACAAGAGAATCTGGCCTAGCGGCACGCACCTAACATGACTCAAACAAACCTAGGCACTAATTAAACACAATCAATGCCCCAACAAAATAAAACTACTCAAACAAGACTAACAAAATAAAGGCAATTCATGCAATATATCATTGAAGCACAAGTCAAGCTTAACATCATGCATTTTATCAAAAATGACGGAATGGGGCATGAACAACCCCCAAACCGAATTAAACAATATAAAGCACATGCATTCATACTTGCACAAGAGCCTCCGGCTCTTTCATCCACAAATATAATTAATAAATTCAATGTGCAAATATCTATAAAATATAACATTCGAACAAAAATATCCCAACATCACAATTTATTGAATTTAAACGACATAAAACATAAAACTAACTACATGCATCAAAATTATTCAATGGGATGCATTCATGGAGAGGCTAGGGTTCTCTAAGGGTGGTTTGACCAAGTTAGGAAATTCTCTATTTTTCACTACCCAAATAAATTTAGGTGACTTCATTATCTTTTCCTTTTTCCTGTTTCTATATAAGTGCACTTGGTATTTCCTTACCCATATTTGCTTGACCCTAGGTGGACTCCATCTATTCCTAGGACCTCTAGTTTTCCTATGTTGATTTGGCTTGTAATTTTTAGCCTTAAAGTGATCTATCTTAGAACATGCAAAGCAAAATATATTAGAGTTAGAGGAACTCCCCTTTGGTGCGCGGTCTTGAGGACGTTTGATTTGTTTCACTTGTAACGTCTTGACCTCTTCCTCCTTTTTGCTTAGTGCTACCTTTGCTTCCTCTAAGGCATTGGCTTTTTGGTCAACCTCCATTTGCATCTTCATTGACTTGTGAGCTATCTCATCTTCAAAATCTTTTGATAGCCTCACTAAGTTCTCCAAATCCTTCGATGTGGTACTCTTTTCGACTTCAAATCTCTCAATTCGTTCTTCCAATTCGTTCTTCCAATTCTTTGTTCTTGTCGGAGACTTCACCATTTGTCTTCTTGAGAGTACCATTCTCAACCCTGACCATCTTCACTTCAGATAATAGTTTCTTGTTCAACTCTTGGAGATTACTCGCCTTTTCCATTCTCAAGGCTTCTCTCACTTGAAGTGCTTCATTCTCTTCTTTCAACACACCCCTTTCCAACACTGTGCGCACGATCATAAGCTCTTGGTTTATCTTGATCATCCTGTCCATCTCGTCCATTCTCTTGCTTCGCTCCACTTCAAATTCTATTCGGAGCTTATACATGTCTTCTTTTGAGAAATTGGAGGAATCCACCGGCTTGGTTGCTTTAACTTGGAAACAACTCTAATTTACCGGGGTGGACTGCTGGGCAGATTCTAGCATTTGGGTGGTTTTCTCTTCTATGAAGGCTTGAGTCCCTTGTTGAGAAGCTATCATTTGCTCAGTCTCCTGCACATGATTCTTCATGAAATTTCGTAGTTGATCTTCAACGGAATTTGACTGGAATGATGAGATGTAGGTATTCTCGTTAGGCTCGTAGCTTGACCCTGAATTTGGCCAAAAGGAATCCATAGAGTCCTGAAACAAACAAAAACAAAAAAATACCAAAGAAATAAAAAGAAACTAACAAAACTAAAAACAACTAATCAACTAATAGTATTAAAACTAATCTAATCACTACTACGCACACCGATCCCCGGCAGCGGCGCCATTTGATGAGAAGGTTTTTGCCGTCAGAAAACCGTCCGTCAAAACAATTTATAAAACATATGCGATGCGTTCATAAGTATAAATACAAGTAAAGCGGTAAGCACGGGTGTCGTCCACTGAGATCGGGGTAGCGGTGATAAGATTAGGATTAATATAACTAGTATGCATAAAAGTAAAAGTGATGGTGAATAAAAATACAATATAAACTAAACTATGAAAGCAAATAAAATGGGATGATAATGGAGTGATGAATGAATGATGATGGGACTACGGAGTTGATGGACTCGTAGGTGAATATTGGGGCAATTGCAACAAACTCTCAATTAAGCACGTTTTGACAATTGTAACCAACCTAGGGTGTATAGTGTTGGTATATATCTATAGCAAGAGGTCAACCTAGGGTGGATAGCGAAAACCTCCTACTAGAGATTAATACCTCCTAAGCAACCAACAGTGGCTAGTTACTCAATCGGGACTTGTTCTATGAATGCTCATCTATCTAGCTATGGCTCAACCTATTACTAATGTAGCCATCCTAGGATGTATAGTGATGGCTTCCAATTCCCTCACAAGTGGCCGACCTAGGATGTATAGTGAAGGCCACCCGTTTGAGATTGGATGAGGTTTTAGGTTATCAACCGAATTCTACTCGAAGGTTAGTTCTCGTAGAATCACTAAAGTAGCCAACCTAGGGTGTATAGTGGAGGCTTCTAATTCTCTCACAAGTGGCTAACCTAGGATGTATAGTTAAAGCCACTAATTGAAGATTAGATTAAGGGCATGGTTTTAGAGCCGGATTTTCAGAAATCCTTCCATTCAATTGAGCATTAGACAACCTAATTGCCTACTCAAGTAATCCAAATCAATCATGCAAAGAGGGTGTATCCAAGCAAATCAATAATGGAAATCAATTCAAGCAATGGAATAAACCATAGAGATAGAATAAATATAACACATAGAGTTTACTTACAAAGCCCAATATCCATCAAACAAATAACATCAACCCCATAGTGGGGTATTTTAGCTACTCATGTTCTATTACAAACAAATAAACTAAGAGAGAGTGTAGAGAGAACCCTTGAAGATTGATCTCCTTCCTTGTAGAATGAATCCAAGTCTCCTAGTTGCCTTTGATAGAGCAGAGATGGTTTGGATGATAGGGAGATGTGTTACTAGCTTAGAATACAAGTGTTGGGAGGTATGGTGATCCTTTTGGTTCGTTCCCATCCTTTTCTATTTATAGAGGATGGAAAAATATGTCACTTAAGCTTGAAACCAGAAGCTGTCGCGCTCAGAGTGCGGGTGGAGTGCGGGTGATTTACCCGTACTGTACCCGCACTGTATGGGTTGTCTGCAACTTCAGTTCTCGGATCAGAGCATTAGTGCGGGTGGAGTGCGGTTGAATTACCCGCACTTGACCCGCACTTGGAATCGCACTTGGAATCGCACTTGAATCGCACTTCCCTATTAGGTGCAAAATCTACCTTCTGTTCTTGGTGCAAGTGCGTGTGGAGTGCGGTTTGGTGACCCACACAGTACCCGCACTCTAATGTCAGGTACAATTCTGCTCTTCTGTTCTTGGTGCAAGTGCGGGTGGAGTGCGGTTTGATGACCCGCACAGTTTCCGCACTCTAACGTCAGGTGCAATTCTGCTTCTCTGGTTTGGCATTAGTGCGGGTGGAGTGCGGTTGGATGACCCGCACTATGCCCGCACTTTATCTCTTTACTTGTATCTTGTCCCGGCTATGAACATGAGTGCGGCTGGAGTGCGGTCGGAGTGCGGCTACGACCTGCACTGGACCCGCACTGTAGAGCTTTTTGTACCCTTTTGCCTTTACTTTCGCCATTTTTCTGCCGGAATCACCGCAACAAGCTTCCAGACCCAGAATTACATCTATTGCCTGCAATTAGCATTAATGAGCCTATTAGACATAAAATATATAGAAAATACACACAAGAACGAGACAAAGGAATATGAATGAGGGCCGAAATATACAACAATTTAGGCACGATCAGGAGGGCTATCGAGCTATTTCCTGGTCTCGAGATCTTGAGGGCAACTATACTCTTACACTCAGATCCTTCTTGGTGGTGGTAGCCCGACCAAGGCATCAGAAGGGCTATCGAGCTATTTCCTGGTCTCGAGATGTTTATGTTGAATTTCCCATACAAGGATATAGTCATTAATGTTGAACATAGTTGGAGACAAAGATGGAACAGAAAAGGAAAATGACTTTATTGATGATCGAGATGTAGTACATCTTTATTAGGGTCTGTAATGAAAACTAAGTGGGGGTAATCTGCTTGAGAACTCCTTTCAAGGGTAGAATTTCCTCAAATGATCAGCATTCAAAGTGTGGTCGATGGATCGTCCGTCCATGTCTTCGAGTTTATAAGCTCGATTGCAAACAACTAGCTTTATCAAATATGGCCCTTCCCAATTGGGACTTAAGACTCCATCCGACCTTTTCCGAGTGTTCAGGGTCACTTTCCTAAGTACCAGGTCCACTTCTTTGAATTCCCGGGCTCTAACCTTTTGGTTGAAGTATCTAGCGATCTTGCTCTAGTAGATCGCTACTTTCTTTGCTACCCGGTCTTGTTTTTCTTCTAAGAGGTCTAGATTAGCCCGGAGCTTGACTTCAATACTTTCAAGCTCAAAGTGTTGTACCCTGAACGAGGTTAATTTATGTTCGATGGGGAGGAATGCTTCAACCCCAAAAGCCAGGGAGTAAGGTGTCTCCCCGGTAGCTGTTCTCTTTGTAGTCCGGTATGCCCAGAGGACTTCTGGTAGCTCTTCTGCACATTTACCTTTTTTCTGCTGTAGCTTCTTTTTCAGAAGTTTCTTGGTAGTCTTGTTGGTGGATTCTACCAGCCCGGTAATCTGGGGATGAGCCAATGAAGTGAGCCTGAGGTCGATCCCCAATCCCTTGCAGATGTCTTTGAACCGAGCGTTGTCGAATTACTTCCCTAGGTCGGCTATAATGATGAGAGGGATCCCGAATCTGCACACCAAGTTAGTCTTGATGAACTTGGTTGTATTCTTTTCTAATTTTTGGGAAAGAGGTCTTGCCTCGACCCATCTTGTGAAGTAGTCGATAGCCACGATAGCATGTTTCATCTGTCCGAGAGCGGTAGGAAATGGCCCAATTAGGTCGATTCCGCACATGGTAAAGGGGTAAGGTGAACTGAGGGACGACAGTCGCTTGGGTGGCTGGTGGTTCAAGTTTGAAGTTCTTTAACAAGGTTCGCAAGATTGCACAAAACTCTTTGCGTCTTAGTGGATGGTCGGCCAATAGTACCCCATACGAAGCACTTGATAGGCTAAAGTTTCCCTACCTATGTGGTTCCCACAGTCCCCAGAGTGGACCTCTCTCAATGCCCACTTAACATCATCGGGATGCAAACACCTAAGTAAGGGGAGGGATCTGCCCCTCCTGTAGAGGTACCAGTCCACCATACAGTATCGGACTAAGAGTCTCTTAATTCTTCGGGCTAGGTCGGGCTCTTCTGGAAGCTCTCCTTCAAGGAGGTAGGCGAAATTGGGTCCATCCAGCAAGGCAGGCGATTCAGGGAAAAAATTTCTCCATTTTTGGCTATGCTTGGTTGGGTGATTACTTGGAGGGGAATTCCCCGTGGTAGGGACTGGCCTCCGTTCGCCGCTATTTTAGCCAGAACATCTGCGCGATGTTTTTGGTGTCGAGGCACCTGATCGATCTTGAGTCCCTTAAATTTGGTTTTTAGCAGCTGAGCTAGATTTAGGTAGGCAGCCATATTATCTCCATTTGCCTGGTAGACCATAGTCACCTGGTTTACAACAAGCAATGAATCACTCTTGATTTGCAGGTAGTCAGCCTTTAGTTCAATGGCTACCTTCATCCCGGCTAGAAGGGCTTCATATTCCGCTTCGTTGTTGGTCTCTTTAAACTCGAATCTGAAACAGTGATAGAATTCGGTCCCCTCCGGATCTATTAAAACTATGACAGCTCTTCCCCCGGCTTATAAAACTCAAAAGTTTATTTCCAGACGTGGAGTCAACCGGCTAGTCAATCTTTGGTAAAGGAAAACTGTCTTTCGGACAAGCCCGGTTGAGGTTGGTGTAATCGACACACATACGCCACTTCCCATTTGCCTTTGTAACCATGACCACGTTGGCGATCCAGTCGGGGTAACTTACTTATCTGATGAATCCTGCTTTGATCAATTTATCAACCTCTTTCTGCACCGCAGCGTTTCTATCAGTGTTGAAGTGACGCCTCTTCTGCTTGACGGGCTTGACTGTTGATCTACTGCTAGTTGGTGGGCGGCCAATGATGCCAGGATTCTAGGCATTTCATCATGGTTCCAAGCGAAGATGTCGCTGAACTCCCTGAGAAGGTCAATCAGTCCTCTTTTTACTTCTGGATCAAGGGTGGCTCCGACCTTGACGACCTTGGAGGGATCGTCATTCCTGATAGGTATCTCTTCTAGTTTATCTACGGGCTGCCCGCTGGCCCATTCCTTACTCCGTTCTTCCTCGTAGGGCATAATAGGTTCGCTCTCCGGATGCCTTGGATGTTCCGCTGGCTCCTTCTCCTCATGGATTATCCGGGATGTATCCATGTCCTCCTGGATTAATGTCACCTGTACACACTGTTTCGCTAGGGCTGTAGGATTGGCAGATACTACATAGCATTTCCTGGCTGCCTGCTGGTCTCCGCGTACCTCTCCTACTTTGGTTCCAACCGGGAATGTCAGGACGTTGTGGTATATGGACAAGACTCCCTTCAAGGAAGACAGGAAAGGTCTCCCTAGGATGGCGTTGTAGGCCGATGGGGTGTCCACCACAACAAAGTCTGTCATAACATTCTGTTGGAGAGGGGTGATTCCGATGATTACTGGGAGGATCATCGACCCCACTAGTATGATCGAATCTCTAATGAAACCGTAAAGCGGAGTGGTATAGCTGTTGTAACAACGTTGCTTCAGGTTTAATTTTTCCAGGGTATCCTTGAAGAGGATATCTACACTGCTACCTGTATCCATGAGCACGCGATGGACCAGACAGTTGGCGAACTGTATCGTGATTACCATAGGATCATCATGAGGTTGCACAGTGTTGAAGACATCTGCTTCGGTGAATACGATCTGCGCTGACTGGGAGGGCTCTGTCGAGCTCTGACTGACTTCGAAGATCCCCCGGCTTTCTCCGATGCGGGGAACCTTTCTTGCGTGGTTTTTCTAGGAGTTATTGGAAACGCCAGCCAGTGTAGGACCTCCGCTGATAGTGTGTATCACTTGGATCTGTTGCATTAAGTCAGCTTGTTCCCCTTTCCTTTTTTCTGCGTCTTCACGGATTTCAGCTTGTACCGGTTTCTCCTGTCAGCTGGGGCCTTCATGGGAGCGGGCTTTTGGAGCAACCCTTAATCTCGTATGGCAAGGTAGACTGTTTCCCTGTAAGCATTCAAAGGGGTGAAGTAGTCATACCCTTTTTCCCCTTGCATTACTGGAGCCACGGTCCTGGGAGGCGGCGAAGCCCGGGGAGGGGTTCGTTTTGCTAGATATCTTTCTTGCCTATGCAGAGGAGCAGGGGGCGATAGGTCGACCTGTTGGGAGGTTTATTCTGAGTTTTCTGCACTGGCTCATATTTGGGGGCTTCTTTCTTCAGACGCTTTACCGTTCTCATGTCGTCGTGTTCCATCTTGACCTTGAGTTGTTCGTCGATCTCGACCTATTCAAGAGCCCGGTCGTAGGCCTCCAGGTAAGTTTCGGGAGGTCTCTTGGTGAAGGAACAGAAAATCTTTCCTGCCCATAGGTTTCGCCTGAAGTTGGAGAGGGTTTCTTTTTCTGTGAAAACTCCCATTTGTATGACCTCCTTATGAAATCGTTCCACGTACGACCGAAGAGTTTCACTCTGTTCCTGGATTACATATTGGATGTGCATGGGATCTTTCGGATGAGGTTTGACTCCTTGGAATTGTGAGCAAAAATCTGTTGATAATTTTGTGAAAGAATCCACGCTGCCAACGGGCAGTTTCCTGAACCAGGTTTTCGCATAGTCGGTTACGGTCATTGGAAACATTCTGCACATAGCTGCTCTGGTAGTGTTCTGGACCTCCATCTGTTGAACGAAGCTCTCTAGGTGGCTTAGAGGATCTTCCGTTCCAGAAAACTTATCTACTGGCATTTTGAATTTTGGGGGGAGCTCTGCTTCCCGGATCCTCCTAGTGAAGGGAGCGTTCATCTCGCTCAGGGGATCCTTTTTGTCCTCCTTATTCTTTCCCTTCCTTATCTACTGGACCTCTTTTTGTAACTTTGCCAGCTGATCCCTTAGTCGCTTGTTCCCAGGTCTCTTCGAGTTAACCTCAGATTCCTCACTGTCGAATCTTTCCGATGAACTGGTAATTTCTATACGATCCTCCTCCTGGATAGGATCCACTCGGGGAGTTTGTCTACTTTCCTCCTCTATGGCCCGGGCAGTTCTCCTAGATGTAGTTGGATGAGATAGCCTTCGTGGCTTCCGGGTAAAAGCATCCGTGACAGACTTAACTAGCCTGGGTTGATATTGTGAAAGTATTTCCGGAATTGGGGGCATGGGTCACAGCCTATCCCGGATCGAACGTTGGGGCCCTGATCTATCTCGGGCCGTCTCTGGAAGTAGAGGTCCTAGGCGATCGAAAGCAGGTGGCCTAGCTCCGAGCCTGCTCGGCTCTCCCTGATCATTCAGGTTTGTTGGCTGGATTGTGATGCCTTCAGCGAGCAGACGGACGCGGATCGATTCTACAAAGGCCGCCGCTTGTTGGTCGAGCGCGGCCTGGCTCACTATAGGGTGGCCAGTAGCCCGCGCATTGATTTTTTGGACGGGAGCTTGACTATGATACCCAGACTTTCTCCCCTTTCTTGGGGCCTTTCGTGTTAGCCTCGCCGGAGGTTGCTCCGAGATTCTATGTTGGCCTTGGGAGGAGCGGAGCTTCATAGTTCCTGTAAAACAACGAAAATGTAAATGCAAATAATTGGTTAATTGGGTGTCAGGTTTTTTCCCACAGACGGCGCCAAAAAATGTTAACGAAAATTTTACTCGGGATGATAAATCTCAGTTAATACCCTCGAGACCACTACCACGTAGGTAGTGGCCAAGATTGATTGTATGTGTAACGATGATTTATAAAATGCCAAGGAATGATGATACCATTCAACCAAAAGAAAGCAAGAATCTTTTTATTGAACGTGCATGGTATACAAATACAAGTTTCTTTATTTTTTGCTCTCAACTCTCTCTAGGGTCTAGTTGAGTATTGGCCGTATGCCTGTCGAATAGTAGTCTCCTCTTTCTCATTTTCTTTCTTTCTATTTATATATAGTTTCGTAGGTTAAACAAACTGATTCTCCCCTTGATTTTCTCAGTCTCTCCCCTCCTTATCGGGCGGGATTTCTCGCTTTAATGTCATTGACTTTGAGTTAACAGCCGAATTGAGAGTATCGTGGTGGAGATCAGATTGTTTCCTCTTTGGACTCTAGTACTTGTCCTGCATATAGGTAACGTTTCCAGATATGATCCAGTGTATCTTTGTATCTTTTCAACATGATCCTTTATAGAGGTCGTTAAATATGGCATGGTGTGGTGCATCAACTAGTGAGGTTGATCAATATTCCGACCTCGATATCTGAGAAGTTTCATCCAGCTTGGAGCCAGATCCGGCTTCCCTTGACCTTTTTAAAGCTATGTGTGGCCTCCCCTGACCTTTCGAAGCTAGGAGTGGCTTCCCCTGACCTCTCGAAGCTAGGTGCGGCCTTCTAGGGACATTCTTCTGTGTCAGCGAGGTATATGCGAGTCTCTGGAGCATTTGCGAGGTGACCTCGACTTCGAGGAGCTTCTAGTTTTGGTGATGCGGGCTAGATCTGATCGTTCCGGGCTCTATCCCGGATGTTTTCGGAGCCAGTCCTTGTTCCTAGGGATGTGTCGTAGTTCGGTTCTGGATAGAAAGGTCTCCTGGTAGAGACTCTCGGGTATGGAACCAGGTCTGGGAGGTGGAAGATTTTCCTTTGGTCCTTAGCCAATTTTGGCTATTAACAAATTGCATTGGTAGGATTTGGAGCTTAGAATCCTTTGACTACTTCGATTCCTTCATGAGCCGTTTCTAGAATCTCTTATGCCTCTTTTGCATTCCTAGTTGTTTGAATCAACTTGTATTGGTTGTCGTCCATGGCGCAGAGGATGGCATGCATTGCCTTGTTGTTCCACTTAGAAGCTTCAAATTCTTGTGAGCTCCATTGAGACTTAGGCTTGGAGACTTCACTTCCATCTTCGATAGTCATTGTTGGAGGAGTGTAACTATCTTCAATTACCATCCATGCACGGTCATCTATTTGGAAAAGATAGGATTCCATCTTGCCTTTCCAAGATGCATAGTTCACCCCATTGAGCAAAGGAGGTCTTGTGCTTGATGCTCTCTCTTGTCCACCTCTGTTTCCACGCATAGTGTTTGGGATTGTGAATGGAATGAATGCAAATGAAATGCAACAAATAGAATGCAAGATGCAAGACACACAAAGAGCAAGGACTACCTAAGAATATTTAGGAACCCGTTCTGATACCAATTGAAAATAATACTTTTTGTGTGTCTAATAACCTAGAGGAGGGGGGGGGGGTGAATATGTTTTAGTTGATTTATTACCAACTTTTCGACTTAATCAATTTTAATAGTGCTACCCCATATTAGCAATCAATCAATCCAAAATAAAATGCGGAAAACAATAAAAACACAAGGATTGATTTACGTGTTATTGTTTTCCGTGAGAAACCCTCCAACTGAGCAAAACTCACAGGCTATTCTTCTAGCCACACACGGTCCTCAAATCCACTATTTGAATGAAATTTTACAACCTAGGTTGACCTCTAGTCACACCATACTTGGTCACTAACCATTTCACTCTACCCAACGGGTTAATAGTGATTCTAGACCAATTGTTTATGCACTAATCCACTTTGTCACATGGCTTAGCAATTCATGAAGAGATTATGCAACCTATGTGAATATATGACAATATTCTATCATGCAATTAATGCTAGGCTACATTATGTGCTTATCTAGGATTCAAAGATGAAACTAAGTATAAATCCTAGATATTAATATCTAAATGCAAATCAAATAGATTTAGCTAGAGGGCAAAATGGTCTTATATGATAGCTATCAATGAACATGCAATCTCAACCAACAAACAAAGCCACAAACATACTCATATCATGCTCAACCAAAGAAACAGACAATTAATCAACAAATAATTGCTAACCCTAGGTAAAACAAGGACATAAAGATGAAACAAGAAGTTCTAAGTCTTATTCAATTACCTATTCAAGAAGAGCATGAAGACCTATGTAGAATAGATGCAAGAATGAAGCTAGATGCACATGGGTATGAGTTTGGTTGAGTAAAAATGGGTTCTTGGGAGTCTCTCTCTCTCTCTCTCTCTAAAAGATCACCTTTTCTCACTAAAACACAATTCTAGATTCATTTGCATGAAATGGAGAAAAGATGACATATATATATGTATGAGGTCAAAATAAAGCTATGTTGTTTTGGAAAAGTTTACAGAAAGACAAGCAAAACAGACATAGTGTGCGGGTCCACTACGCGGGTAAAAACCCTCGCACTGACCCGTACTCATAGGCTTCACTAGTCAAGATCGGTGACCAGACAAGTGCACCACCAGCGCTGACCTATTGCCAGAGATGCGCTGGTGTGGCGCATGACTACCAGTGCACCACCATCGCTGACTTACTGCTCGAAATTCGCTGGTTTGGAGCATGACGTCCAGCGCACCAGGGCTAACTATATGGGTAGCAACCCGAGCACAAGGACCCACACACTGACTCGATAAGTACATACACACACAAAATATAACAAAGAGGTGCATGTGTGAAGTGAAGAGAATGCACACATGCAGTGAACACAAAAGCAAGAAGACTAAGACATGCATGAGAAATGTGTGTGTGTGTGTGTGTGTGCAACTAGGCTCTTCAAATGGTTAAGCACACGTGATATAGCTTCAATTAGCTCTTGACATTGAGTGCTTGAATTCCATTTAAGCTTGATCATGAACAAGGATGCCTAATCTACCCTTACAAACAAATCCCCAATATGGTTTGTCAATGAAATGAGTCAATCAACAAATGAGGAACTTACATGAACAATTCAAAGAAGGTCGGTTAATAAAGAAACTGGCTAGACTAAGTTCGGTCAGTTGATAAGATAGCTGACCTGGTCAATAATAATCAGTTAATAAGATAATTGATTAAATCAAAAATAATTACCAGCAAAGATTATCAACTAAAGTGTAGAAATCCGTATGAGTAAATAAAGATCTGTATTTTAAAAAAATGGATTAATATTTCATACAATGGTATAGAAAATTTACAAGTTGTGTAACGATAAAGAAGGAGTGATAAAAGTAATGCTGCCAATTGTCAATGAGGCCAAATCAGGCTCTAGGGGGTGCTCGAGGGACAGCAAGGTCCAGAATTCCTAGGGGGGTTGCTTTCTTCCTCATAGCCTTGGTCAGGTCCCCAAAGTCTGGCCAGAAAATGTCGTCCTCTGGATCATCAATCATAATAGGTGAGTAGTCAGTGTCAGGTAAGGGTCTAACATCAATTCCCTTGGCCGACGTACAACTCTCCCCACCCGAGTGGAAAGTCACCAGGGAAGATTTGGAGGGTAGTTCTAGATGCATGATATGAGGGTCCTTCCCGATCGATCTACAGTAGGCCCTCCATCTTATCCTTTGATTTTTTTATTGCATCCAGAGACTCGACTTTGTGTTTTTGGATTGTCCGATCCCATTTTCGGCAAGCTTTCCCGGAAGACCTCTCTTTTGCCACAAAGAACGTTCGAGCGGTAACGAGCCCTCACTCTATCTCCCTCAGCATAACTGCTTCGAATATAGGAGACCTCTTGTACCGATCAACGCTCTGGACCTCGAGAGCCAATTTGGCTTCCTGGGATAGCACCTCTACGCTGACCTTTTGCTGCTTCAGGTCTTCAGCCAGCCTCTCATAACAAAGCTTGGCCTTCTCAGATTTCTGTTTGACCACGAGCATAGATTGTTGGGAAGCAGCTAGAGTTTCTTTAGTAGCATGAGCTTCCCCTTCTTGATTAGCAGGTGTTTGCTCTACCAGAATGATTTTTTGCTCCAATTCAGCACACCGCTGCTCGGCGTTAGACAGGTTCGCTTCAAGCTGGGTACCCTTCTTAGTAAGTTCATTGAGATTTTCAGTGGCAGTATTAACTCGAGTCTCAGCGTTGGCCACAGATCTCCTTAAAGCAACTTCAGTTACATCACGTTGCCTTAGCTTTTCATCAAACGATTCCTTCAGTTTCGATCCTCTTGCTAAGGTAGAATCGAGCACCTTCATTTTCCCTTCAAGTTCTTTCTTCAATAAGAGAATTTTGATAGCCTGCCTTTCTTGAGCAATCAAGGCACGAGTCAGCTCTTCCACGACCAGAAAAAGAAAAGAAACAGGTTATAATAGTGAGCCCAAAACTGGATGAATCGCTCAGAAAGTGTAGGACACTTACGTATACGCCGTTGTTGAAAATTGTACGGATTCGCTCCGAGCTATTGGCATTCTGTAAGTCCTTCCAACAACCTTCCCTAATATAGCCTTTTCCGGTAGACATGCTCCGTAACATATCAAGGGGGTCAGCCGACGCTTCCCTAGAGTTAGTAGGGTCAACAATAACATAAGGACTCATCTCATGATGGTGAGGCTGCTCACTGACCAGGAGTGCACCATAGGAGGTCGGGATGGCCTCATGAGTTGTTTCCAAGGGCATAGCAATGGCCAGTTCCCGATCGGTGGCTTCTGATGGATCCGTTTCAACATCAACTGTAAGGGGGCTACTTTAGCATTTGACAAAACCCCAAAAGGTCGGCCTAACCGCATAAAGACTTTATCAACATTGTTCACCCCTTGGTCAGTTATGTTGTCTTCGACTCCAAGAGTAGGAGGATCATCTTGATCTCTATCAGAACTAGCCTGCCTTTCATCAGTGTCAGAGTCAGTAAAGACTATCTGACACTTAACCGAAAACTGCATAGGGGCTTTACCGGCACGATGCACAAAGGGCTCAGTGGGGGCTTGATTTGTGGGGCGGTCGGTTTGGATAAGAGCTGACCCAGATGGAGGAAGGGGATGTGCCTGTTGAGGGATAGTTTATTCACTTACCCCATTAGAGGCTTGGTCATCCATTCTAGGTTGTTCAGGCGGAAAAGAGGCAGATGTAGTAGAAACACGATCAGTTCTCCTCTTCGATCGCTGCTCCAAAAGAATCAGATCAGCTAAAGTTTCCTAATCATCATCTTCTTCTTCAGGGTCAATAAACCTGATCTCAGTGTGATGAGCCTCTGAACCCACTACTATCTGAACCTCATTCTTTTTACGAGCAGCTTCAGGGGCGGAGGACCCTTCAGCAGTTTTGGTCACCTTTCTGGCAGGGGACCTTTCAGAAGTTTTGGCCACCCTTCGAGCAGCCGTCTCCTTGGTGAATCTCCTCTTCGAGCCCCTAGGGGAATTCCTCTGCTCGTTATCCCGATCGAAGGATCTCTTCTCTCCTGCTCGATCAGGAGAGCCTGAAGATGTATTGAGATATGGCTTATAGGTATGCTCAACCATGTTTTGTTGTGGGGGAGCAATTCTCTGAGCTAATTGGGCAGCGGCCTCTGCTCGGCTAGCCCTATCAAGGTTCTTAATCTTCTTGGCTTGTTCTCCAGCGACAATTTCCAACTCATACACTGAATAATTAACCCAAGGAACATCAGAAAAGACAAACATAGTTAGGGTAAGCAGAAATTGGGAAGAAGAAATGCTTACAACGTTTGCGCCGGTTGGAAATAGTAAGGAACAATCCCAGCTTTATGAGGTCCCTTTCAACAAGCAACGCCAGACGGTCTCTGGTCTCCCAAGTTGTTTGGGAAGCCTTGGTTACATTTTGGCTTGCTCTTCAGTTAGCATTGCGTGAGCCTTGTTTCATAGGTCGGAGCCGCGGAAATGTTGGGAACACTATTCTTAGCTAATTATTGGCGAGGGTCAGCAACGACAGTTTCACCCCAATCACCTAGGATGAAGAACCAGCTGTTCTTCTAGTATTTGTTGGAAGAAGGAAAACCCCAAATAAAGCCCTTGTGGTCCTTGGTGGATACGGGGGTGGGCGGCTAGTTGATGTAGCGGAAGCTCTGTCGAGAAAAACCTGTAAGAAATAAATCGAAAACAACCTACTAACTTTCCTTTGATTTCTGCACGAATACTGGAATGTTAGGCTTTAAGTTCGTTGATTCACAAGGAATACTGAAATTAGGAGACAATTAGATAAATTCTAAATTTTATATATCAAAAACTGAATAGCCTTTCGGCTTACATATTATTTAAAGTAAACAAATCCTAACCTTAATCGTATTCCTTGCAGAACAAGAAAACGAACCTAAATACAAAAAATTACAAAAATAGGCAAAATTGAGATTAATGCAGAAATTAATACTATTAAGAATCCTAAGCAAACTGAAATTGATGGAAGTTTATTTGGATTTGGAAAACTGAATTTATTTTAAAAACGAAACTTTCCTAAAAAGGCAAAAACGGTCTTTTTAGGGCCCAAATGATGGAATTCGGCTACAAAAAGGTATGCCACATGACCAAAAGTCATGATTATTGCAGATCTCGCTGAAACGCATCAACTGTAAAAGTTTCATGTCATTCTGACTCCGTTACCCAGACAAGTAGGAATGAATTGGCCTTTTTTCTTGGTCTTTTTCTGATCCCACCCCTCCATATATTGCAATGCCATGTAATCCAATGCTACTGCCGCACTGGACATACCCATGAGGAATCCAGTTGCTGAGAGAGCCGGATTGAAGATGGGAAGTACCCCCGTTGTTGGAAGTTTTTCGCCTTTATGAGTATTATTGGTAAAATCTGAAAGGATGACACGTTAGCATAAATACCATGTTTCGTGGAAATTAAAAGTGACGTGTCAACAAATGTCGACTAGATTGAACCAACCTAATATGGCTAGAAGATAACCTCATAGTATCTGGTCAGGGTTACTTAGATGGTTGGGTGGAAAACATTCAACCAAAGTAATTAGATTGGTCAAGTAAAGAAGATCTGGTCGGGACAGCCCAAGATGGTCGGGGAAACCCAGATGATCGGGTTGAGTTATCCGATCGGGTATAGTTCCCTGGTCGGGGATGAAAGAGGTTTGGTTGGGCTTGGCAGATGGTCGGCCAAGCGACACTTAGACAATGTAGAATCCAATGTAATCGCGACTCAAATATGCAAAAGAAGAATCTCATTTAAATAAGATTTAACGAAGCACACTCTAATATGGAAACAAACTTCCTTAGAGATATCAGAGTCCATAATAGGCAAAAGACTTGATGTGTTTAAAACACAAATAATGAAAAATGGGAAAGAAGGAAAAAACGACTCCAACAAGTCAGAGTTTCATTGAGTTACTACCACATTTTCTTTTACTTGTATTCTAAGAATTAGGATCTTATACATGTGTAAATAGACCCAGAAAAACACCCTAAGGGGGTTAACGAAAACTAAGTATTCAAGAGTGTAAGAGAGGTTGAGCTTGTAACAAATTCATCATAGTGGAGTTTTTCCCCTCACCGTCACCGGCAACCGTGGTTTTTTCCCTTCCTAAGTTTTCCATGTAAAATCTGTGTTTGCATGGTTTTTTTTAAATCTTTCTTGTTCATAATATTATTGTCAATTCACGATAATTTGTTAGACGCGTGATCGAGTTTACATAATCCCAAAAATCACCGTCAACAATGAGTGCTGGTTTAGCAGGAGAAACATGCAACACAGGGAACAACCGGACACCTAACCGATAAAGAAAAGTATGAGAATCCTAAACATGGAAGACTTTTCATATAAATCTGATTCCGGTTTATCTCAACGTTGCGAACTTGACACTTACTTTAAAACTAGGTTCGACATAGGCCATTAAAGGGACTTCCAAGAATTTGATCTGCTTTTATGGTGGAATAACCATACATATAGTTATCCAATATTGTCCCAACTAGCACGGGACATACTCATAATCCCTGTGTCTACCGTTTGTTCAGAACATGCATTCAGCACAAGTGGACGTATAATGAAGCTCGAAGATCTTGTTTGACCCCTAAAATGGTAGAGGTATTAACATGCCTTCATGACTGGGAGCATGCAGAGATGAGGATGCAGCATCAACCGGTGAATTAAGAACTAACTCAAAGTTTTTCCAACATATGCTTCGAAGATGCTTCTGGTTTTGGCAGTAACCGGGTGGACTGACGACTTAATTTTTAATTATATATATATTTATAATTTTGTAATTCGATTGCAATCTTTTTCACTTACCAAGTTTTTATCCCATTAGGTTTTTCTTGGTAAGGTTTTTAACGAGGCAATCACAAATCTTGTAAACTGAAATGTCAATAAGTAAATAAAACTCAGCTCTTTCTTAATTCTTATATCTTTATCACTTTATTTATTCTTTGGATAGTTTTAGTAAATAAATAAAATATAATTTAATCTATTTCTTACATTTTATTTGATTACTCATTAGACTAAATAAATAAGAAATACATTTTAACTTTTTTTTTTGGAAAACTTGATTAAATTTTAAACTTAAAAATTAAAATATATAAGTTAAAACCAATATAATTGTTAACGGAAATTTTGCTCGAGACGAGAAACCTAAGTTAACACCCTCGAGACCACTACCACGTAGGTGGTGGCCAAGATTGATCGTATGTGTAACAATGTTTTATAAAATGACAAGGAATAATAATACAATTCACCACCCAAAAGAAAGCAAAAATATTTTCTTATTGAACGTGTATGGTATATAAATTTCTCTCAAATTGCTTTGAATTCTCTCTAGGGTATGGTCGAATACTTGTCGTATGCATGTCGAATAGTAGTCTCCCTTTATGAAGGAGGAAGTCCCTTCTTTATACAATGTCTTCATAGGTGTCAACTCATTGATTTCCCCTTGATTTTCTCATCCCCCTCTTATCGGACGGAATTTTTCCCTTTAAATGTTGTTGACTTTGAGTTAATTGCTCCGTTGAGGGTATCTTGGAAATCAATTTGTTTCCCATTCAAACTCTATTAATTGTTCTGCACGTGTATAATATATGTGGATGTGATGCTGTGTATCTCTGGGTCTGGCATGATTCCCATGGGGATCACTGAATGTATCATGGTGTGGTGCATCAACTAGTGAGGTCGATCAGTGTTCCGTCCTCGATATCTAAGAAGTTTCATCCAGCTAGGAGCTAGATCTGGCTTCCCTTGACCTTTTTGAAGTTAGGTGCTGCTTCCCATGACCTTTCGAAGCTAGGTGCGGCTTCCTAGGGACATTCTCCTGTGTCAGCGAGGTATAGGTGAGTCTCTGGAGCAATTGCGAGGTGACCTCGACTTCGGGGAATTTCTAGTTTTGGTGATGTGGGCTAGATCTGATCGTTCCGGGCTCTATCCCAAATGTTTCCGGAGACCGTCCTTATTCCTGCGGGGTGGTATCGTAGCTCGGCTCTGGATAGAATGGTCTCCTGGTGGAAACTCTCGGGTATGGAGCCAGGTCTGGGAGGTGGAAAATTTTCCTTTGGTCTTTAGCCAATATTGGCTATTAACAGAAGTCCCCTCTGACTTGAACACCAGACGTCGAGTTTGGGGTTAGGGTTAGATTTTTACTTGATTTGGGAAATCTTCCCCTTTTTACCGTTACCAAAATATTGGGGAAATCTCCTCATTAGAGTGACGTGATGCGAACCGACTAATTTATCTCCGAATTAATCTGATTGCGTTACGGCTGTCCCCGAGATTTTTTACCGTTACCAAAATCTTGGGGAGATCTCCATCTTAACTGCGTAAGTGATGTGGCGTGAGACGATTAGCCTGCTTCTGAGTTAATCCGGTTACGTTACGGTAGTCCCCGAGATTCTTTACCGTTACCAAACGAGGATCTCAATAGCTCGTGCTGTTTCCCTCCTATATATATATATATATATATCTATTTTCTCCTCGTCTTCCTCACATCTTTCGAACTAAAATTTTTGCTAAGAAATATTTTCTCTCATAGCCTTTCCTCCAAGCTTGCCTTTTTCTTCATTCTTCATCCTTATTGGCTTTTACTATGTCGAAAACCAGTCGCGATTCAGTTGACTCCATAGTTGACGGCGAGGAGGTCGTCAGTCTTACTCTGGGGAAACGGGCTAGGAGGACTTTTGACGGCGACGATTCCCCACCCACCCCGCAACGTCGGCGGTCAAGTAGGAATGTATCCATTGGGACTGGGTTCTCCAACCATCCTGACCATCCTTTGGATATCGTCGATGAAGATTCCGACAAAGAAGCGGGCGGTGACGCCGCGGGAGAACATCGGGTCTCGGCTCCTGGTCCCCTTTTGGAGAGGTTCCCTCCTTATGATTTCCAGGTTGTCCCAGATTCCATCGTCGACCCAGTCTCGATTGACCGCTTGAGGTCGAAGTTTGGCATCCCCGACAGCATATCCATCTCGGTGCCTCCCAAAAATTACGAGTTATTCAACCCCCCTAAAGTTGTGCTTCTGATTCATGTGGCAGCTCTCGAGAACGGGGTCAGGCTTCCCTTTCATCCGACTCTTCGGCGGGCTCTTAACGCCATCCAGCTCGCTCCCTTCCAGTTGACGCCTGGCTTCTGGAGGCATCTGATTGGTTTCCTTGTACTATGGAGGGAATAATGTCGGTTGAGTAAGGTGACGAGGGAGCCAGGTGCAGAGGAGCTGGCCTATCTCTTCCAGATTAGGAGCCTGTCTGGCGCTCCTCGAGGCCAGTTCTATGCCAAGGCCAAGAACAAGCTCAACTTCATTATTCCTGGTGGTTTGAAAAAGGACCCTGCTTGGAAAGAAGAATGGATCCTTACGGGGGATGACTGGGGGAGCTCGATTTTCACTAGAGGGCATGAATTCGAGGTTCCCACGGCTTTCAGTGACAAACCCTCACGGGACCGGGACTCCCTGCCTTCTGAGTCCGAAGCCATCTTGAAGGCTATTTTAGCCCGGAATTATTTGAACCTGAAGTTCCCTACTGCTGAAGCCTTTGATCCTCGTAAGGTGAACAAATACTTGCGGATCTCAGATGCTACTCGTCGTAAGTGTCATTGAGTTGTTTTGCCTTATTACTCAGCTTGGTTCTAACATTTTCCTTTTTAATCTTCTTATTCACAGTTTTTGTCGTTGAACGGGCCATCCGCCAAGTCTCACGCTCTCCACAAGGTAGAGTTTCTCTTCCCTCCACTGAGGTAGAACATGCTCTTGCTTCATCTATCTCTCCGGCTGGGTCCAAGATGGCCACTCTTGCTTCGCGGGCTTTCCTGGCTTTCGGTAAAGCTCCTCGGGTGGTTGGTCCGGCTGTAACTGTCCCTTCGACTGTGGTCGCTAAAGTTGCTACCCCCTCGACTCAACCTCCTGATTCTGCTGCGCTTCCAATAACCAAAGCTTCGGAGGTTTTTGGGAAAGGTGTCGCGAGGGTTTCTTCCAGCTCCTCCCGGCCTTAGTCGAGCTCGGCAGGGCGGGATGAAATCCTGGAATAATTCATAGCGTCTTGTCCGGGCGGTGGGATCTCCAAGATGGCTTCCATGCCTGTGGACGTCCTTATTACCAAGGGGTCTTCTATTTTAGCTGAGGTAATTGTATTTCCTTCATGCTACTCTTGTTGTTAATTCGTTCAGTTTCTAACTCTGGTTCAGTATTTTGTAGGCCTTCAAGTTTAATGTTGCGATGGGCCAGCAGGTAGCCCTCCTCCGCGACAGGGCTATAAAAGCCAAAGCCGAAGCCGAGAAAGCCAGGGAATTGCTCAAGCAGGCTCTGTCTTTAATGGAAGAGATGACTTCCAACCAGGGAAAGGTCGAGGTCGAAATGGCTGAGCTTCGCTGCGATCATGAGAGGATGAAGCAATCTTATGATCAAGAGCGTCTTCAATCTCTCCGGCGGGCTAGACAACGGGATTCCTGGAGATCCGAGGCTAAAAAGTTGGACCTCGAGAATCAGTCTCTGATTACTTAGGTGACCAAGCTGCAAGCTGACGCGGAGACCTCCTTCAGCGACGGATATTTCTATGCTTCCTTTCAGGCCGCGGAAGCTCTTCCTCCTCCCTTTGATTTGTCATCTATTGCCGGCTGGGATAGATAGGAAATAATGCTCAAGGCTGCCGAGCTATATCGCCCTGAAGGCGACGAGGTGGTTCCTTCGAGCCAAGCAGGAGCTGGGAAACAGCCCGCCCAGACAGATCCTCCACTCCCTCTTCCTACCTTTACTACCTCAGGTCCCGGGGAGTCTTCTAGTAAAGTGTGGTCCTCTCGATCCGAGGAGGACCAGTCGGGAGTTGGTGAAGAGGTTAGGAGTCCGTCTGAGGATCCTCCTTTAACAGAGATGGAGGTCGACAGGAACCAGACGGGGTCCATGGCTGCTCTTCCTGATGCGGCTATCCCTCTTGAGGTTATGGACGTGATTAATGAGGTCTTGGAGGAAGATCCTGCTGATCAACCGATGAAGCTTCTAAATGGAGGAGTGGTCGGCGAGGATAACCAAGATGGACAGCTATCTGTAGAGAGGGTTGATGGCGGAGATCAGCAAGAAGAAGGAGGGCCAGCGGAGGAGAGCCAAGAGAGTCCCAAAGCTTGAAGCAGCTTATCATGACTTGTTTTTGATTGCCCGGAAAAAGGGGGTGGGCACCCCGTTCTGCCCTTATTAGCTTTCTCTTTTTTTTGTTTTTTTTCTTTTTTGATAGCCCGAGCTCGGGGGTTGGGATCCCCGTTTGGTGGATGTAGCCTTATCGAGGGATAAGCTCCTCTTATCCTTAATGAGAAATCGAATCGCTTTTGAGAACTCTTGTTTCATTTCTGGTCTTCAATATGAACCAGAGTGGCATATGTAGTAACAATTAAGACTCGTGTAGGGAATTATGATGATTTTGATCCTGCACAAGAAAACAAACATTTTATTTATTTGTTTATTTGTTTATTTGTTTATTTTTATTTTTTAGGGCGATAGCCCGACCAAGGCATCAGGAGGGCTACTTAGCTATTTCCTGGTCTTCTAGAGCTGGAGGGCAACTATGCTCTTACACTCAGACCCTTCTTGGGATGGTAGCCCGACCAAGGCATCAGGAGGGCTACTTAGCTATTTTCTTGTCTCGAGATCTGGAGGGCAACTATGCTCTTACACTTTGACCCTTCTTGGGGGTGGTAGCCTGACCAAGGCATCAGAAGTGCTATTGAGCTATTTCCTGGCCTCAAAGAGTTTATGTTGAGTTTCCCACCCAAGAGTATAGTCACTAATGTTGAACATAGTTAGAGACAAAGATGGAAGAGAAAAAAAAATGACTTTATTGATGATCGAGATGTAGTACATCTTTATTAGGGTCTGTAATGAAAACTAAATGGGGGTAGTCTGATTGAGAATTCCCTTCAAGGATAGAATTTCCTCAAATGATCTGCATTCCAAGTGTGGTCAATGGATCATCCGTCTATATCTTCGAGTTTATAAGCTTCATTGCGAACAACTAGCTTTATCAAATATGGCCCTTCCCAATTGGGACTTAAGACTCCATCTGACCTTTTCTGAGTGTTCAGGGTCATTTTCCTAAGTACCAGATCCCCTTGTTTGAATTCCCGGGCTCTGACCTTTTGGTTGAAGTATCTAGCGATCTTGCTCTGGTAGATCGCTACTTTCTCTACTACCCGGTCTTGTTTTTCTTCTAAGAGGTCTAGATTTGCCCGGAGCTTGACTTCGTTACTTTCAGGCTCAAAGTGTTGTACCCTGAACGAGGTCAATTTATGCTCAATGGGGAGGACTACTTCAACCCCGAAAGCCAGGGAGTAAGGTGTCTCCCCAATAGCTATTCTCTTTGTAGTCCGGTATGCCCAGAGGACTTCTGGCAGCTCTTCGGCCCATTTACCTTTCTTCTGCTGTAGCTTCTTCTTCAGAAGTTTCTTGATAGTCTTGTTGGTGGATTCTACCAGCCCGTTAGTCTGGGGATGAGCCACTGAAGCGAGCCTGAGATCGATCCCCAATCCCTTGCAAAAGTCTTTGAACCGGGCGTTGTCAAATTCCTTTCCTTGGTCAGCTATAATGATGAGAAGGGTCCCAAATCTGCATACCACGTTAGTCTTGATGAACTTGGTTGTATTCTTTTCTGATATTCGAGAAAGAGGCCCTGCCTCGACCCATCTTGTGAAGTAGTCGATAGCCACGATAGCATGTTTCATCTGTTCGGGAGCGGTAGAGAGTAGCCCAATTAGGTCGATTCCCCACATGGCAAAGGGGTAAGGTGAAATGAGGGACGACAGTCGCTCGGGTGGCAGGTGGTTCAAGTTTGAAGTTCTTTGACAAGGCTCGCAAGATTGCATAAAACTCTTTGCGTCTTGGTGGATGGTCGGCCAATAGTACCCCATACGAAGCACCTGATAGGCTAGAGCTTCCCCACCTATGTGGTTCCCACAGTCCCTAGAGTGGACCTCTCTCAATGCCCACTTAGCATCATCGGGTTGAAAGCACCTAAGTAAGGGGAGGATCTGCCCCTCCTGTAGAGGTACTCGTCCACCATACAGTATCGGACTGAGAGTCTCTTAATTCTTCGGGCTTGGTCGGGAAGCTCTCCTTCAATGAGGTAGGCGACAATTGGGTCCATCCAGCAAGGCAGGCGATCAAGGGAGCAAATTTCTCCATTTGTGGCTATGCTTGGTTGGGTGATCACTTGGAGGGGAATTCCCCGTGGTAGGGAGTGGCCTCTGTTCGCCGCTATTTTAGCCAGAACATCTGCGCGATGGTTTTGGTGTCGAGGCACCTGATCGATCTTGAGCCCCTTAAATTTACTTTTTAGCAGCTGAACTAGCTTTAGGTAGGCAGCCATATTATCCCCCTTTGCCTGGTAGACCCTAGTCACCTGGTTTACAACAAGCAATGAATTGCTCTTTATTTGTAGGTAATCGACCTTTAGTTCAATGGCTACCTTCATCTCGGCTAGGAGGGCTTCATACTCCGCTTCATTATTGGTAGCTTTAAACTCGAATTTGAAACATTGACAGAATTCAGTCCCTTCCGGATCTATTAAAACTATACCAGCTCCTCCTCCGGCTTGCCCGGACGCTCCATCTGTAAAGAGGGTCCATGGCTTGCAGCCTTCCGGCCAACTGTCGACCTCGGATATCTTCTCAGAGATCTCATTTGATACTGAGGGATCATCTTGATCTGGGATCGTTGAAAATTCTACCACGAAGTCGGCCAAATCCTGTGCCATAATCGTAGTCCGGGGCTTATACTTTAGGTTGAACTGAGTGAGCTTTAGGGCTCATAAGATTAGCCTTCCAGACACGTCTGGTTTTTGCAAGAATTGGCGGAGGGGTTGGTCCGTCACCACTGCTATTGTGTGAGCTTGAAATAGGGATGGAGCTTCCTCGCTGAGATCACCAGAGCATAAGCGAGTCTTTCCAGGAGAATGTAATTCCTTTCTGATTTGGTCAAAGCATGACTCACATAGTATATGAGTCTTTGAAAATCGTTGCTACACTCCTTGGCCAAAGCCCCGTTTACTGCAGTTTTTGATACGGCCAGATAGATCTGCAACTCATCTCCGAGAACCGGCTTGACTAACAATGGGAGGCTTGTTAGGTATTCTTTCAAAGCTTGAAAAGCCCGTTCACTCTCCTGGCTCCACTTCATGTTTTTCCCTTGTTTGATGGCTTTGAAGAAGAAAGGGAGACATTTATCGGTGGAGCGAGAAATAAACCTATTGAGTGCCGCCACCCGTCCAGTCAGAATTTGTACTTGCTTGAGTGAGGTTGGGGATTCCAGGTCCAAGATCGCTTTGATTTTTTCTGGGTTGGCTTCTATGCCTCTCTCATGAACCATGAAGCCCAGAAACTTCCCCGTCGTTACCCCAAAGGCACATTTGGAGGGGTTCAAACGCATCTGGTTTTCCCTCAGTATGAGGAAGGTTTTGCGAAGGTCTTCCTGATGTCCTTTTACGGCTGGGGATTTCGTGATCATGTTGTCGATATATACTTCCATCATCCTTCCTATCTCGAGCTTGAACAGTTTGTTAACCAGCCGCTGGTATGTGGCCCCCGTATTCTTCAAACCAAACGACATCACCTTGTAGCAGTATAAGCCCTGCCCAGTAATGAAACTGGTTTTATCTTGGTCAGCCGGGTGCATTTTAATTTGGTTGTATCCTGAGAATGTGTCTATAAAACTCAAAAGTTTATTTCCAGACGTGGAGTCAACCAGCTGGTCGATCTTTGGTAAAGGAAAACTGTCTTTCAGACAAGCCCGGTTGAGGTCAGTGTAATCGACACACATACGCCACTTCCCATTCGCCTTCGTAACCATGACCACGTTGGAGATCCATTCGGGGTAACGTACTTCTCTGATAAACCCTGCTTTGATCAATTTATCAATCTCTTCCTGCACCGTAGCGTTCCTATCAGCGTTGAAGTGACGCCTCTTCTGCTTGACAGGCTTGACTGTTGGATCTACCGCTAGTCGGTGGGCGGCCAATGATGCCGGGATTCCAGGCATTTCATCATGTTTCCAAGTGAAGATGTCGCTGAACTCCCTGAGAAGGTCAATTAATCATCTTTTTACTTCTGGATCGAGGGTGGCCCCGACCTTGACGACCATGGATGGATCATCATTTCTGATGGGTATCTCTTCTAGTTTATCTACGGACTGCCCACTGACCCATTCCTTACTCCGTTCTTCCTTGTAAGGCATAATAGGTTCGCTCTCCGGATGCCCAGGATGTTCTGTAGGGCTTTTTCTCCTCCTAGATTATCCGGGATGTATCCATGTCTGCCTGGATTAATGTCACATGTACACACTGTTTCGCTAGGGCTGTAGGATTGACAGATACTGCGTAGCATTTTCTGGCTAACTGCTGGTCCCCGCGTACCTCTCTTACTTTGGTTCCAACCGGGAATTTCAGGACGTTGTGGTATATGGACAAGACTTCATTCAAGGAGGACAGGAAAGGTCTCCCTAGAATGGCTTTGTAGGCCGATGGGGTGTCCACCACAACAAAGTCGGTCATAACATTCTGTTGGAGAGGGGTGATTCCGATGATTACTGGGAGGATCATCGACCCCACTGGTATGATCGAATCTCCAGTGAACCCGTAAAGCGGAGTGGTACAGCTGTTGTAACAACGTTGCTTCAGGTTTAATTTTTCCAGGGTATCCTTGAAAAGGTTATCTACACTGCTACCTGTATCCACGAGCACGCGATGGACCAAACAGTTGGTGATCTGTATCGTGATTACCATGGGATCATCATAAGGTTGCACAGTGTTGAAGACATCTGCTTCGGTGAAAACGATCTGCGCTGACTGGGAGGGCTCTGTCGGACTGTGGCTGACTTTGAAGATCCCCCGGCTTTCTCCGATGCGGGGAATCTTTCTTGCGTGGTTTTTTTGGGAGTTATTGGAAACGCCAGCCAGTGTAGGACCTCCACTGATAGTGTGTATCACCTGGATCTGTTGCATTAAGTCAGCCTGTTCCCTTTTCCTCTTTTCTGCGTCTTCACGAATTTCATCTTGTACCTCCCTTCCATTCCTAATGTTATCTCTGACCTGTTGTAAGAACTCAATCAAGCATCCTCCCCTTATCAGGGCTTCAACCTGGTTACGCAAATTATAGCAATCTGAGGTGTTGTGGCCCACGTCTTCGTGGAAGTCGTAGTACTTGTACTGGTTTCTCTTGTCAGCTGGGGCCTTCATGGGAGCGGGCTTTTGGAGCAACCCTTTACCTCGTATAGCAAGGTAGACTGTTTCCCTGGAAGCATTCAAAGGGGTGTAGTAATCATACCCTTTTTCCCCTTGCATTACTGGAGCCACGGTCCTAGGAGGCGGCGAAGCACGAGGAGGGGTTCATTTTGCTGGATATCTTTCTTACCTATGCAGAGGAGCAGGGATGCGATAGGTCGACCTGTTGGGAGGTTTATTCTGAGTTTTCTGTACTGGGTCAAATTTGGGGGCTTCTTTCTTCAGACGCTTTGCCATTCTCATGTCGTCGTGTTCCATCTTGACCTTGAGTTGTTCGTCGATCTCAACCTGCTCAAGAGCCCGGTCGTAGGCCTCCTGGTAAGTCTCGGGAGGTCTCTTGGCGAAGGAACGGTAAAGCTTTCATGCCCATAGGTTCTGCCTGAAGTTGGCGAGGGTTTCTTTTTCGGTGAAAACTCTCATTTGTATGACCTCCTTGTGAAATCGTTCCACGTACGACCGAAGAGTCTCACTCCATTTCTGAATCACATATTGGAGGTGTATGGGATCTTTCGGACGAGGTTTGACCCCTTGGAATTACGAGCAAAAATCTGTTGATAATTTCGTGAAAGAATCCAAGCTGCCAACGGGCAGCTTCCTGAACCAGGTTTTCGCGTAGTCGGTTAGGGTCGTTGGAAACATTCTGCACATAGCTGCTCCGGTAATGTTCTGGACCTCTATCTATTGGCTTAGAGGATCTTCCGTTCGGGAGAACTTATCTGCTGGCATTTTGAATTTTGGGGGGAGCTCCGCTTCCCGGATCCTCCTAGTGAAGGGAGCGTTCATCTCGCTCAGGGGATCCTTTTTGTCCTCCTTATTCTTTCCCTTTCTTATCTGCTGGACCTCTTTTTGTAGCTTTGCCAGCTGATCCCTTAGTCGCTTGTTCCCAGTCTCTTCGAGTTAACCTCAGATTCTTCACTGTCAAGTCTTTCTGATGGACTGGCAATTTCTATCCGGTCCTCCTCCTGGATAGGATCCACTCGGGGAGTTTGTCTACTTTCCTCCTCTAGGGCCCGGGCGGTCCTCCTAGATATAGTTGGATGAGATATCTCTTGTGGCTTCCAGGTAAAAGCATCTGCGGCAGACTTAACTCGCCTGGGTTGATATTGTGTCGGTCTTTTCGGAACTAGGGGCATAGGTCCCAGCCTATCCCGGATCGAACGTTGGGGCCCTGACCTATCTCGAGCCGGCTCTGGAAGAGGAGGTCCCAGGCGATCAAAAGCAGGTGGCCTAGCTCCGAGCATGCTCGGCTCTCCCTGATCATTTAGGTTGGTTGGCTGGATTGTGATGCCTTCAGCGAGCAGGCGGACGCGGATGGATTCTACGAAGGCCGGGCTTGTTGGTCTAGCGCGGCTTGGCTCACTATAAGGTGGCCAGAAGCCCGCACATTGGTTGTTTGGACCGGAGCTTGACTACCATATCCAGACTTTCTTCCCTTTCTTGGGGCCTTTCGTGTTAGCCTCGCCGGAGGTTCTCCGAAACTCTATGTTGGCCTTGGGAGGAGCGGAGCTTCATAGTCCCTGTAAAACAACGAAAATGTAAATGCAAATAATTGGTTAATTGGGTGTAAGGTTTTTTCCCACAGACGGCGCCAGAAAGTGTTAACGGAAATTTTGCTCGAGACGAGAAATCTCAGTTAACACCCTCGAGACCACTACCACGTAAGTGGTGGCCAAGATTGATCGTATGTGTAACAATGTTTTATAAAATGACAAGGAATAATGATACAATTCACCACCCAAAAGAAAGCAAAAATATTTTCTTATTGAACGTGTATGGTAAATAAATTTCTCTCAAATTGCTCTGAATTCTCTCTAGGGTATGGTCGAATACTTGTCGTATGCCTGTCGAATAGTAGTCTCCCTTTCTGAAGAAGGAAGTCCCTTCTTTATACAATGTCTTCATAGGTGTCAACTCATTGATTTCCCCTTGATTTTCTCATCCCCCTCTTATCGGGCGGAATTTTTCGCTTTATATGTAGTTGACTTTGAGTTAATTGCTCCGTTGAGGGTATCTTGGAAATCAATTTGTTTCCCATTCAAACTCTATTAATTGTTATGCACGTGTATAATATATGTGGGTGTGATGCTGTGTATCTCTGGGTCTGGCATGATTCCCATAGGGATCGCTGAATGTATCATGGTGTGGTGAATCAACTAGTGAGGTCGATCAGTGTTCCGACCTCGATATCTGAGAAGTTTAATCCAGCTAGGAGCCAGATCTGGCTTCCCTTGACCTTTTCGAAGCTAGGTACGGCTTCCCATGACCTTTCGAAGCTAGGTACCGCTTCCTAGGGACATTCTCCTGTGTCAGCGAGGTATAGGTGAGTCTCTTGAGCGATTGCGAGTTGACCTCGACTTCGGGGAATTTCTAGTTTTGGTGATGCGGGCTAGATCTGATCGTTCCGGGCTCTATCCCGGATGTTTCCGGAGCCCGTCTTTGTTCCTGCGGGGTGGTATCGTAGATCGGCTTTGGATAGAATGGTCTGGGAGGTGGAAAATTTTCCTTTGGTTCTTAGCCAATTTTGGCTATTAACAATAATAAATATATTTTTAACTTCAAATATTATAAGATGAATAAATTTTAAAGTCAAACAATTAAATTAAATAGGAAAGAAATTTAAAAAAAATCAAATCATTCAAATATTTTTAACTGATGAATAAATTATTTATTTTATATTTTTATATACATTATTAAATTTTATATTTGAAATTTAAAATTTTAAATTATAAATTATTATTTATAAAAAAAATTGGCAGCCTGTGGGCTGGCCCATAGGCCACAGGCCCAGGCCAGGCTCCCAAATTCTTTTAACAGGACGGTCTACCCCGATCTGTTTTCTCTTTAGGCTCCCCTGGATCTGTCACGACCGGACCAGGCTGTCTATTTTGCCACAACCAAAGGAAATTGACTTCTCGTCACCTTTTATTAGACCAATTAGTAATAGACATGACGCCAGTTTGGTTCGAACCGGAGAACCGAACCGGAACCGGCGTCCAAAAACTGAAACCGGAACCGAAAAAACCGGTTCCGGTTCTAGAACCGGACCGGGAACCGGTCCGGCCGGTTCCGGTTCCCTTTAGAGCAGAACCGGCTGGTTAGAACCGGACCAGAACCGGCGGTTCTGTTCCGGTTCGAACCGGCCAGTTCCTCCTTTTTAATTTTTTTTTTGTTTTGTTTTGTTTTATTTTATTTTATTTTTTAATTTGTCATTTATTTATTTAATTTAATTTTGCGGGTGACACAATAAAATACATTTACCAATTACATTTTTATATGATTAATTTTTTAATGAAATATGATAAATAAATAAATAAATAAAAAAAAATAAAAAAAAGGGGCCGGTTCCGGACCGGAACCTGAGGAACCGGAACCGGAACCGGCGTCATGTCTACTTAGTAAATAGAAAGTTTTAGATTCATAAGATAGAACCAAATTTTATGTTCCACTTTATATATTAAAAAACAAAATGATCCCCTTTCACTTAGAGTCGCTAAGATCAATGCAAAAAGCAAAATGCACTCGGTAAAGTTTATAAATGCCATTCGTTTCAAGATAATTGATAGAAAAATTGGAGCCAATTTGTGAGCAAAACTAAGAAGGGGGCCTTGCAAAAGTGTCCACTTTGAAGTTCGAAAGTGCAAAAATGTCTCCCCAATGTTTTTCTTACATAAATGTCTGGTATTGAAGTTTACTTAACATGAATTGTCCCCTGTTGGACTAAATTACCCTCCACACATAAATAGGGGTGTAATGTCAGTAATACCCATACACATTTCTGTTTCCCGAAAACACCATTCCTTCCAATTTCCCTCCTCTTATCCATGAGAATTGAATTCCCTCCCTCTATTTCCAATTTATCTTCTTCTTTCTCGCCCCAACTTTGTTTCATCCCTTCTTCTCTTCAACTGCATTTCTAGATTCTCATTACTCATATTCCGAATAAACTCGTCCTTAACTCTTTTCAACTCAACCGATTCCAAAAACGATTTACAAACCCTAAAAAACATAGAGATAGTGAGTGATAGAGGCGACGGGGACGACGGGTGATGATGGGTTTCTCTCTGTAGTGTTCATATGTTCGCGTTTAAGCTCAAGTTTGAGTCATTGCAGAGATAGAGGAAAATCCTTCTGTGTGAGGAAATTGAAGCTGCTGTCTGTGTGAGGATGTCAAAAAGGGATCCTTCAACATTCTTAAGAAAGGAACGATTGTCTACTTCTCCGGGTTCGAATCATGATCTGAACCCATCGGCTGCAGGTGAGTGTTTCGTTAAATCTGTTGCATTGGAAGCTTTGAAACATATTACAACTTTTTATTAAACTTTTGCATAGTTTAGACTCTGAGCTTAAAATATTTGTGATGATCATGATTATTTGTTTATTACAACTTCAAGCAAATAGAAAAGCAACATGTATTATTAATAAACTAAAAAGTGAAAATGTTTAATTTTTGCCAACTAACAAGGTTGGAAGGGTTAAGGAATTATACTATGTTTAGGGAAGAATGATTACTCTACAATTGAATATTGTCTTATTTCTTTCCAGGGACTTAAATATTCCAACCACATTCAACAGCATAACACACATAGCGCATACATTGAGAATGACCATGGTTTATTAGGCTCAATAGTTGTTGGTGTTGTCTTTTGTTGAATAAAGAAAATCAGGGATCATATATTGCTTGATTGGGATGAGTATTTAGTTGTGATGAATGCATGTGTGTAGTGTTTAATGAAGGGCATTTATAGGGACTTTGTTTTTTTGGGCTTGGTAATTTTGTCCAGTGCTTGAAATGTCTTCATTATATGTTCTGAAATTTGTTTTAGAGATTTCAGAATGCCAAATTGAAGTGCTTGATAAATCTGTCCAGTGCTGCTGTGTGGGCCCTTTGTTGTTTTCCATGGCATTTGTTGAAGTGCTTTTGTTGAATTGATGCTAGCTGTGTGGCATTTGTTGTTTTCCATGTCTTGAAGTGATGCTGCCCCGCTGTGTGGCATTTGTTGTTTTCTTTGGCACCCTTTGTTGAAGTGCTGCTACTTTGTGGCCTTGTTTTTATGGGATTGATAACTGTGTACAGGGCTTGAAGTTCGAGTCTTGGGCTTGAAAAAGCCTTGTGCATGGCTTGAAATTCCTTGTGCAGGGCTTCAAATCCTTTTACAGGGCTTTAAAAATCAACTGTTTTACTTACACCATTTTGTTATATTTCTTCATTTTAATATCTTTGTTACTTGAACAACATTTCCAGGGTCTATGGGTACGATGGATGGGTTCATAGTGTTCTGTGATAGACATTGGATTGATGACCAGGTGATGGGTCCAATTTCGTTTGCATGTCATGATGACAAATATAGTAAATTGTTGGAAACAATATGTCACCGAATCGAGGTTAGTAACGAAAGATTCCGGATAAGCTTAAGTTCAGAGCTTTTAACGCCAAAAGGGGGTTGTACATTATCCATTATGAGCGACAATGATGTATCCTGTTTGCTTTGTCATAATCGATCCTTGTCCTTGTGGACTGAAATTAAGGTTGAAGTCGTAAAAAGATCTGTACCGCCGAAGGCAACTGAAAATGTATTTCAAACTCCGATAAAGTCAAGAAATACAACAAACCAGTCATGTATACCTTCGGCATGTAAACCCTCCTGTATTTCAGAATCCCCAATTAGTACTCCATATTTACCATCAGTGAGTGGTAGCAACCAGCCATTTAAGTCAGTGCCTTCCCCAGGATTTACATCGGCCGAGAAAGATCAGAGGACTCCAGCATCGACTACCAAGCATGCAGAGGCTGAGGTGGATGATTCTGATAGTTTTGATACCTCAGATACCGAGGATGAGTCTAGCAGTGTCGGGCATGTGTCAACAGACTGTAGAGAAGTTGAAACAAATGGAGTACCTAACAGTTTTACACCCTCTTAGTCATGTTTCACGCATCCTGATTTCTTCGGTCATAATCATGTTCACAACCTGCTGGAAGTTTATCTTTTCTTTTCCGAAAGAATTGGTGATCGATTGACACATCATCGCCCTACTCTTTAGCATCTGGGTGAGTTATATGCTGCCTAAGAACTCTTTATCAAACACCGTGGTTACCAAACATAACCCATATTTGACTTCATTGAACTGGTTTAAGTGATCCTTGAAACTCTGATTCTCTAACATCTTCAGATTTACCACCTTCTTGGTTAGATGAACCTTCCTTACTTCAGAAGTCTGCTTGTATATGTTCGATAAGGTCTTTATAAGTTCTACTGCTGTCTCCTGATCTTTGACGTAGAAGGCAACCGATTTTGTCAAACTGGGACGAATCTCTTCTAGTGCTCTACGGTCCAAGAGTTCCCACTCCTCGTCGTCCATGCCCTTAGGCATCCACTTGTCCATCCAATCTGCGTCGGATACACTCTTCAGCCTCTTCTTTATCAGCCAATACAAGTCCTTCTGGTACAAGTAATCTTCCGTCTGTACCCTTCAGAAATTGAAATTCGTGCCATTGAATTTCTCATTACGTAAGGACATCACCAAACAATCTTCATTTCTTCAAAATGAAGACTAGATTGGCTCCAACCAATCTTCAAAATGAAGACTCCAAAATGAAGATTGGTTTTGGTTCTTCAAATTGAAGATCCAATTTTGGATCTCCATTTTACTATTCCATTAAAATAATATTATTTTTCTTCCCATCTCTTTTTTTACATTTTTAATTAAACTCAATTAATTATATACAATTTTTAATTTATAAATGTAAACAGTATAAAAATTATACCATTAAAAATATTTTGCTGAAATCTTTCAACCGAGTATAATATTGACTATATTTAAATTACTTTTTAATTTAAATTTTTTATTAATGTACTAATAGGTATTTTAATTCAAATCAAATGTTTTCAAATCATAAATGTTTATATGTAATTAATATATATCATAATAATTAACTCAAAATAATTCAATAAAATCAAATAATAACATTAACATTCTTAAATTAAAATATTACAATGGAAAAAAAAGTACATTGAAAATGAAAATAAAACCAATAAAAATAACATTGAAACTTAAAGGTTAACACTAGTATTATAATAAGTCATCTCTACTCCAACTATAGTAATTTGGAAACCAATCAAAACTACTAAAATTACCCGACGACCCACCTTGAAATTGTCCAAAACTATTAAAATTGTCATGGATAATGTTAGCAGATGTTCTTTGTTTATCAAATTCATTACATGTAAAAATAGTTAGGTGTGACAAATTATAAAAAAAATTAAAAAATTTTAGATGCAATAAAATTGAGTAAATTATTATCTAATAAGATAATGTAGAGAAAACAATTTTGTTAAAGAAAGTTTGAAATGTTATTTATAAAGTAAAATAATAAAATTTTATTATTTAGAGATTGTAAAAATGAATAATGGTTGGAGTAGTAAAATTATGAAGATGGAATATTCCAGGAACATTCCATTTTCAGTCTTCAAATTAAAGAAAAAATTGAATACAATTGAAGATGGCCTACGAATCTTTTTCTGATCCCATCTTCACTCGACGAGACAAAAAAAAATCCTGGCCTCAAGAAACCCTAGATTTACGTAAAGCCTAAGATCCTCCTGACCTAAGCTCTGATACCAGTTGTTATAGAAAATCCACAATCATAGCTAACGCTAATCATAATCACATATGCATATAATATGAAAGCAATAAAGAAAAGAAGAAGACATAAAAGATTTTACGCGGTTCAGTAATTGCCTACATCCTTGGAGCGCACCTGCACTCAATCGACTATATAGTTATATTACAATCTCTCTGTCTCTCTCTTTCAGTCTTTCTACAAGTTGCTCTCAGCAAGCTCACTGGTTGTTTTCTACACACCCCTAAGCATAGGGAAACAATAGTATTTATATGAGAGCACTAGGGTAAGCTAAAACCCTAAATGAGTCCTTTTCTTCTCTCACAAGATTTCCTGTTTTGCACAAAATTATTTGTCATTGCGGTTCGGGCCGTGGTATGCATCCCGCACTCAAACCGAGATCTTCTTCTGTTTACCACCGCTCAAAAAACTATGGTATATGTTCACCGTGCTCACTCAACAATAAAATCTCTAGAATCCATCGTGGTATGTACCGTGGTTTGTGTACCACGCTCTCCCCGCCTTTACACATCTAGAATTGACCACGGTCTACACCGCGGTTGGTGCCCCGCGGTCTGTACTGCGAACTTCTTCAGCTGTTTTCAGGCTTCACATATCCCAATTTTTTCACTTCTTGCTTTTTGGTTATTTGTATGAGGAATTGGTTATCCAATTTTTTTTTGCACTACTTTGCTTACTAGCGGAGATTTATACTACTTGTGGAGTGCTATTATTTCAATGCCCATTGTTTCTCAAATGTATAACTTATGGATTTTATGCTCTTTACATATGAATTATTCCATTCGGAAAACTTGGTTCTAGTGAAGCATGAAGGTTTGATGCCCTCTATCCAGGCCATTCAAACAAATTGACGAGCTTACCTTGATATCTTTGCTAATTTAGCTCCAGGATATATGAACTTTGGTAAAGAATTGAACACTTTTCTTAAGCTTGGTGTTTTATTTCATTTACGAAAAGCTCCAAAAATCCAATTAGTGGTTTGGTGAGCTCCTCATTCGCATTGGATTAAAGTTAATTTCTAAAGGCAACCTGGGCTCTGCTACTTACTAAGTTGTTTTCAGATCTTTTAGAGCCTGGAGGTAATTTTTTAGGCTGTTTTGCGATGAAAATTGGTTGCAATAAAACTCTCTTTACTGAGTTCATTACTGATATTCACGCTATTGAGACATATTATCACAAAGGGTGGTGGATGATGCTTTGGATTGGAACCGATTCTCTAGTAGTCTTGCATTGTCTTTAAAATAACGAGTATTGTTGTATGTGGTTTTTGCACAATAGGTGGTTAATTAGTTGGATTATATGAAATAAATGACTCTCAGGTTTTCTCACATATTCAGGGAAGAGAATTCTATAACTGATCATCTTGCTAATATTAGTTTTGGTCTCAATTATTTTATTTGGTAGGATCCTGTTCCAGCTCAAATTCACAGTTAGCTTGTTAGAGATGCTTGTAGTATTCCTAATTATAGGTTTTCTTCATGATAGTTTCTTCTTTGAGTTTTTCACCTTTTTTTTTTGGTTTCATGCTTCGTTTCTATTTGTTTTTTTATCTTTTAGTGTGCATGTTTGTTTCCCTCAACTATTGCTTATGGCTTTTCTATCTTTGTTTTCGGTTTGTTCTCTCAGGGTAAGGCTCTTTACATCCCTCTGACTAGGTGTATCTTTTTTTGCTTCTCACTAACTTCCATGTTTCAGCCAATAAATAAATAAACTATAATCATGTTGTAGCCTTCAACTTCACTATTTAACCTTCAATTTTATTTGTAAAAATCAAATTCATTTATATATATTATATATTTATCATATTTTTGAAAATATTTTTGAAAACAATACACGATTAAATTTACCGAGTCAACTGCCTACTAGCACACATTTTTATCAAACACTTGACAATCAAATATTTAACCCTCTAGGTCGCTCAAATAACAACTCATATATCTATTTAAGCACAACTTACACAAGATGTATATTTAGTTATTCACAAGGCACTACACTTTAGTCTAGACTACAAATGTGAATATAAAGATAAAAAAAAAATTACAACTTAAATCTCAAATGTAAAATTCATTAGATTCATTTTACAACTTTATTTACTACTCAAATGTCCGAGTACAAGATATGATCATGTACATAAGTTCAATAAAGCAATTAAAGAGTAGAGTAAAAAGAGATTGAGCACACGATATTTTTAACGTGGTAAAACCTTTAAAGAGGAAACATCCACGAGCCGAATCCACATCCATGACACAACAATTCACTAGTTGAATAGAGAGTATACACTCAATTGATCAAGCTACCTAATGACTCATTCCTACTGTCATGTACAACCACTATTCTGCCATCCGGCCTAAACTAGCAAATGTTTGTCCACACACAATCTAGATCTCGCAAGATCTTATTGAGAATTTTCACCTTAACAGGGCATGATCTATATGTTAATGAAAATGAATCAAACACACCTAAAATGCTAAATCAAAACATCTTAGATGAACTAGAAATGCAATTAAGATCAAAACAAACGTATCTAGTTATAAATCAAAGTAAACACCAATATATGTTATATAGGTCAAATATAAAATAAATCAAAGTAACAAATCAAGTATTCATGCAAAACAAATCAATACAAGTTTAAGTTCATGGAATACCTTGACAAATAAAGAAGATCTCCACAAAGTAGAGTGAATTACTCTAAGACCTAGATATTTGACTGTGGCAATGATTGATATCTATTCTACTTTAATTTGAAAGACAAATCTCTCACATTTTGAATCACTCAAATCGGACTAAAATGAGTGAGAAATCACATTTTGAAAAATGGTGCACGAAAGGGAATTTATGGACGAGCTTCGGCGAGCTTGGCGAGAGAAAGCCCACGCCAAAGCAAGATGGACAAGTGCGAAGGCCAGCCTTCGCCGAGGCATGTTGCATGGGCCTCATTTGACGAGGGCTAGCCCTCACCAAGGCATATTGTCCTACGTGGGCAGCAAGCCATTTTTGGCGAGGGTCTTCCGTCGCCAAGGCCACACGTTTCCCCGACCATTCAGAACTCGAATCTGGGTGATCTCGCGACTGCAAAATTAAACCCAGTTTTCGACCAACACTTGGAATGTCCCAAACACTTTGTAAAATATCCGAAACACATTCGAATTTTCAAAAATACACTCAAAATCCATAAATGAATCTGGAAAGCATCGGAAATATCTGAAAACACTTAGGTGAGTCTCGGAATCGCTCGGAACTCAACTAGGGACATAACCATACACGGTTGGACCCGTAACACACAGACAATCTCAGAAATGTAATTTCCATAATAAGATTATCAACCAACAAAAAAAACAAACAAAAAACACAAAAAGAAACAAACATAAAGCAAAAACAAAAATACAAATCACATTCAAGTATGCCATTTCTTAAATCTAATTCCTAGAACATGTTCAACTAGAAATTTAATTGGATTTAAGAACTGATAGATGAACATACAATGTGAACATGTGTGCTATATAAAATTTGCACAACGATACAGGGGCACATATGCATAAAATGTACATGTGTCTATGCCTTGTAAGAGGAAAATGATCTCAATACCTTAATAGATGTTGAAGCCACATCCTTTTGAAGACACGTTTGCATTAGAAGCATCCATCCATCTTTGAAGCTCAACATCACACGAACCACCCAGGCAATCATTACAAACACAAAGCATTTTGATACGGAATCTAGCCAACAAAAATCTAAACCTAACGATTTTAATTAAAAATAATATATTTTCATTATTTATATAAAAGTGATTTAAAATTTTGATATTTTTAATTTAGTTGTTTGTATAATATTAAATGAAAATACACAAAAATTAATAGTAATAATGATATAAATATCACGTTAATAATTTTTTTTTTCTAAAAACAACAAAGTTGACACTTGATTTAGAGAAAAAAAATTAAAAACTAAGGGCCCGTCCTGTAATGTTTTTCATGGGCTATTTTTCGAAAAGAAAAATGAAAATGAAAACATTGTTTTTGGTTTTAGTTTCGAAATCTGAAAACACTTCTGGTATCAGATACTAACAATTGTATTCTAAAAATAAAAACGGGAAAAACGTGTCTGGTAGATTAACCGAAAAATATTTGTATCATCAATTTCAATTTTTATTTTTACATTAACTTGAAATTATTGAACAATTTAATTAAATATTTAGCAATTTAATTTTTGCCTAACAAACCCTAACATTAATTTATATGTTAATTCTCTACTTCTCAATTACTATTTTTTTTCAATCTCCAAATGCTTCAATTTTTATATTAAATATGCCACAAATTCATCACAAAATGATACTAGAATTATATATATAGTCTTGACACTGAATCTATATTTGAATAACAATGGAGAGAGTGAGGCTTGAGAAGATTTCAATACCCATGTTGGTACCACATGTTGAACACACAATACCCAGTTCAAAATTGGTACCATAATACCCATGTTGAACACTTGAATGCACAACACCCATGTTGAACACTTGAACACACAATACCCAGAAAAACACAATACCCAAAAAAAATAGTGGTACCACAATACCCATGTTGAACACACAATACCCCAAAAAAAACCAGACTCATATTTGACAATCAAATCAATAACCAATAATACTGCATAAAGTTTAAATTATCTCCTCCATAAATCAGTTATTAATAGCTTCTCCATCATCAAGCTCAAGATTCCAAAATCTTTAGAACGGAAAAAAAATTATAAAAAAATGGAAGGAGTCGCCGGCTCCAACACAAAAGGAAGTGAGATCCTCCTCCAGAAGATGCTGATCTGTCCAGATCGCCAACGTCGGAGGAGGATCTCATTGCCTCCGTCGTCAGCTCATTGAGAAGAAGAAGAGTTACAGAAGAATAAGAGTTGCAGAAGAAGAATAAAGAGGAGAAGGAGAAGAATAAGGAAGATGAGGAAAGAAGGATGAGAAGAAGAAGAAGGAGATAAAAAGACAACAACTTATGAAGAAGAATGAGAAGAATGAGAACTTGTAAGTTTGCGAACGAAGAAGAAAAGAAAAGTGAGAAAAAATGAGTAAAAAAAAAGTAAAATGAAAAATATGTAAAACATGTTTATGACGTTTTTCATGATTTTCAATTTTAACACTGGTTTTGTTTTCCATTTTGTTTTTGAATTTTGAAAATGTAAGTGAAAGTGAATATGTTCAAGTTAATTACCAACTTTTCTTGATTAATCAATATTAAAAAATTTACCCCATAAACAAACATACAAAATCAAGTGTAAAGTCTTGAAATTAAATAACACTTGATGTTTATGTGGAAACCCTTCAACAAGGGAAAAACCACGGTCTAACCACTTAGCCACTCTGATCCTCAAATTCATTATTGTAATGACGTTTACAACCTAGGTTGACCTCTAGTCACACCATTCTCGGTCACTAACCCACCACTACTACCCGCATGCCTTTATAATGAATTCTTAATCACTTTGCTTGCCAACCACACCTTGGTTGCAAGACTTCACTTGCTTGTGCACTACACCTTGTAGCCACAAGACTTAACTCTCAAAGAAGAGATCAATAACCTATGTGAATATATGAGAATATTATAAATGCAATTAATGCTAGGTAACACTAAATTCTTATCTAGAGATTTCAAGATGACAGTAAGTACAAATCATAGATATCAATGTCCATATGAATGCTCATAAAGACCTAACTAGTTATAGATATGTAAGACTAAAATCTAGTCATCAAACAAAGTCATATCAACACAAGTTGTCATTAATCATGGAAATGACAATAAATGCAATTAACAAATGCAATCAGTAAGTCCTAATCAACAATATCTAAATGCAAAGCATATAGATTTAGCTAGAGGGAAAAATAGTCCTAAATGTTAGCTATCACAAACAAACCCAACAATCAACATTAAAATCTCAACTTGCAATTAAAAAAAGCTAATCTTGATGCAAACAAGTCATAAATGAGATTTATTGTTAAGCAAGAACACTAAAATGAGTGAAGATGGTGTTCTACTTACCAAGTCATGTATGTTGATGAAGACCCATATAATAACACATCCTAGATGAAGCTAGATGATGTTTGATTCATGAATTGAATGATGGGTTTGGGTTTGGGTTTGGAGAGTTAAAGGACAACTCTTAGAGCTTCTCCCTCTTAAAAAACTCTTCCTCTCTCTAAAAATCAATTCTGAAGCTCTAAAAATGAAATGGGAGAGAAAAGAACATATATATAGAAACCCTAGACAAAACTACGTCGTTTTGGAAAGTTTGCAAAAAAGACAAGGCAAACCAGACGTAGTGCGTGGGTCCACTGCACGGGTAGGAACCCGCGCACATGGGTTTTGCTGGTTCGTGACCAGCGAACCGGGGATCAAAATAATTATTAAGGGCCAACTGCGCTGTCTACTGCGCGGGTAGCCACCCTCACACAGGGACTTTACTAGTTGAAGACCAGTGAACTGGGGACAAAAAAACCACACCAGGACAACTGCGCGGGTTGCTACCTGCGCACATGGACCCGCTCACAGTGCATATCATCGCACAAAAATTCGCACACCAAGACGTGCGAGCGTGGACGCAACAACCACATTTAAGACTAGAAATGAAGTGCAAGTGATTGTGAAGGAATGCACACATGAGCAGTAAGGAATAAATGCATGTAAGTGTGTGCGCAATGTGTAAATGATGCACACATATAAGCAATAATGAACACCAATGCAAGGTGAACAAGGCATGTATAAGAGTGAGTGTGTGTGTGCAACTAAATCTCTTCAAAGATGTGAAGCACTTTGAGGTGTCCGGAAGCATGTCAAACACAATAACCTAAGCTACCCGTTACATAATAATCCCAATGTGGTTTATCATGAAATGAGCCAATCACAAATAGAGGTCTTTATAATCTCCCCTTTTGGCTATTCATGACAAAACAACCACTCACAAAAAGAAAACAAAGTTATTTGTCAACAAAGTAATTCTAAGTTACAATAAGAGAAACCTAAGATCTAAGTCTTCAAGGTCTTCAATCACTTCGTAGACCAACATACCTACACACAATAGCAAGAAAGTACTTTCCAAGAATAAGTGCATGTGAGGTGAACAAGCATAAAAAGCATTTGCACTGAAAAACAATAAAGCAATACAAAGTAATGCATGTGCAATACTCCCCCTAAGAGGTTAATCTCTCCTAAGACTTCTCCCCAAAGCATAAAAGAAATGCTCCCCCTATATCACTCAAGACTTCTCCCTTTTTTTGTCATGAGATAGGCAAATGAGCTCTCCCTATTGGGTTGCTTTAGCAAAGAGATATATTTGTACAAAAGATAATTGCATAATCATATAGATAGACTTTATGCAACTTAATTAATTGAGAGAGATTCAAGGAGTTTTATTTTAAAGAGAATGTGTGAAGGTATTGATTTGCATGCAAGACATATAATATCAAAGTTCAAGCAATGGTATTTGGTAAAGCAAACATCAAAAGGGTTTCCATAAGAATTCAAACCGATTTGTACCCTTTTATCATATGCAAACATGATATAGTTTTTTCAAAAGCATTTGTAACACACAAACAACTATATCAAATCTTAAGAGCAAATCAAGACATTGGACCAAGAGACCCTTTTAGATTTTTCGGGATAATTATCCCTATGATAGTAGTCTTTTTTAACCATTAAGAAGAAAGAGAAGACTAATTTGGATATAAAATCCTTATTGATTGCATGAATACAAGATCCTTATTGATTAGTCTTCTCATTTGCATTCACACACATTTGCGTTAAAGCAATCAAAAGCATTTCATGCATATCATTTAAAGTATGTCATAAAAATTTCTCATGTCATGGAAATAAATTATAGGTCATTCAAGTGTACTTCCCAATCAAATTCCCTAGTCCAAAAATGTATGTTTGAACATAAATGTGACATGGATTGCAAACAAAGCAAGGTTACACACTTATTGAACAAAAATGTCATATAATCATATATGTGCAACCTAATATGTCAAGCAATTAATAAAGAGGCATAAAGTACACAAATATTTTGCACATTTAAAAAAAAAAATGCAAGTTCACTCTCTTTGCTTGAGCTCCCCAAATAGGGTCAGTTCCAACCAAGTCAGTGGGAGGCATGAGTCCCTATAGACTAACCAAGTCCATTAGAACTAATTGTGTCTATGAGTGACATGTTAGCATAATAGCATGCGGGTTCGTCTTTTCTAATCCACTTAGGTGATACATTTTCATTCCTGGTGGTCTTAGTCAACATGTTACTAGACTTCCTAGGATCATTTACTCTCGATTTCTTAGGCACATGGATATTTTCCCTTCTAAGTCTACTCATCTCCATCATGCTTTCAACCCTACATTTCTTAATGTACTTATAGCAATTTGGCCTAATATAACCCTCAACACCACAAAAGTGACAAGTAGGTATAAAATTAGAAGTCATGCCATATCCTTGTGAGGTCAATGAAGACTTGTCACACATTTGATGTTGCCTTTGGTATTGAGCTTGTTCTCTCTTTCTTTGTTGTTGAACTGGATTGCCATGTTTCCGTGGTTGAATGTTCTTGGCTTTCCTTCTTGGTTGAGGAAGTCTTGGTTGAGGGAAGCTTGGAGGTGGAGCTCTTGGTTGGTGAGTTTTAGCTTCATTCTTCATTGGCATCTTTGCTTGGCCACTCTTGGATGACTCTCCAAGTCCAATCTTCTCTGGATGATGAGATGGAGGAGGCAACTTTGGGATTGATTCCTTCACAAAAGTTGTCTTGTCTGATTGTGGCATGGACTTATCATCTACAAATCCAAGCCCTCTCTTGTCATTAGGCTTCTTGCCAATGCTCAACATGTGGTCAAACTTTTCTGAACTCGAAGTCATCTTAGCAAGAGTGTTTCTTGTCTCTTCAAGTTCCTTCACCAACATCACTTCATTCACTTTAGGAAGTGATACTTCCTCATCTAAGTGAGTCACTCTAGTTCTTAGATGGAGATTTTCTTCCATTAACCTTAGAACTTCATCATTTTTCTCCTTCAAACATCTTTGATGGTAGTCAATGAACTCTTGATAATTCCCCACATTATCACTTGAGTTTCCGGAGCAAGTGTTCTCTAGATCAAAGCTTCTCTCACTTAAGTTTTCGTAGGTCATACCATCAAGGCTAGCTTCTATCAAGCTTGCTCCTCTTTGGTCTTCACTCCCTAAGTCACCATCCTTGAATCCATCAAGTGACAAACATTTGGTGACGGCCTTAGATTCTTCATGGTAGGAGACTGGAAAGGCACAATAGTTGTTCTCACACTCAACCGAGCTTGTGGTACCTCCTTCAACTACTTCACCTTCGTTATCACTCCAAGTAGTGATCATAGCTTCTCCTCTTTTCTTTTTCTTCAAGTTATCACATACAGAGTCAACGTGGCCAAAACCACCACAATCAAGGCATTAGTCATATACCCTTAAGGATTTATCCTTGCTTGCTTCATCCTTCTTTAGTAAGGCCAACTTTTTCTCCTTCTTCCCTTTGGAGATCATACCCTTCTTGTGAGATTTCATGAATCTCCTAAATCTCTCTACCATGAAAGTCATCTCCTCATCGGAGTCACTTTCCTCCCTCTCAACTTTGGAGGTCAAATCACCCTCTAACATCTCAACGCCACTCATAGTGTTTAAAGAATGAGATGAATGGAAATAAGTGCAATGAACAAAATGCACACAAATGCAAGACAGACAATCAAGAGTAAGGATCACCTAAGTATGTCTAGGAACCTGCTCTGATACAAATTAAAAATACAACTCAAACGTATGTTTAATAACCTGGATGGGGGGTGGGGGTAAATAAGTTTTAATTAAGTTAATTACCAACTTTTCTTGATTAATCAATATTAAGAAATTTACCCCATAAACAAACATACAAAATCAAGTGTAAAGTGCGGAAATTAAGTAACACTTGATGTTTACGTGGAAACCCTTAAACAAGGGAAAAACCACTGGCTAACCACTTAGCCAGTCTGATCCTCAAATCCACTATTGTAATGATGTTTACAACCTAGGTTGACCTCTAGTCACACCATTCTCGGTCACTAACCTACCGCTACTACCCGTATGCCTTTATAATGAATTCTTGATCACTTTGCTTGCCAACCACACATTGGGTGCAAGACTTCACTTGCTTGTGCACTACACCTTGTAGTCATACGACTTAACTCTCAAAGAAGAGATCAACAACCTATGTGAATATATGAAAATATTCTAAATGCAATTAATGCTAAGCAACACTAAAGGATTATCTAGAGATTTCAAGATGACAATAAGTACTAATCATAGATATCAATGTCTATATGAATGCTCATGAAGACCTAACTAGTTATAGATATGCAAGTCTAAAATCTAGTCATCAAACAAAGCCATATCAACATAAGTTGTCATTAATCATGGCAAGGACAATAAATGCAATTAACAAATGCAATCAATAGGTTCTAATCAACAATATCTAAATGCAAAGCATATAGATTTAGCTAGAGGGAAAAATAGTCCTAAATACTAGCCATTAAAAACAAACCCAACAATCAACATAAAAATCTCAACTTGCAATTAAAAAAGCTAATCTTGATGCAAACAAGTCATAAATGAGATTTATTATTAAGTAAGAACACTAAAATGAGTGAAGATGGTGTTCTACTTACCAAGTCATGTATGTTGATGAAGACCCACGCAAGAACATATCCTATATAAAGCTAAATGATGTTTTATTCATGAATTGAATGATGAGTTTGGGTTTGGAGAGTTAAAGGGCAACTCTTGGAGCTTCTCTCTCTCTTAAAAAACTCTTCCTCTCTCTAAAAATCAATTATGAAGCTCTAAAAATGAAATGGGAGATAAAAGAACATATATATATAGAAGCCCTAGATAGAACTTCGTCGTTTTGGAAAGTTTCCAAAAAAGACAAGACAAATCAGACGTAGTGCGCGGGTCCACTGAGCGGCTAGGAACCCGTGCACATGGGTTTTACCGGTTTGTGACCAGAGAACACACCAGCGAACCGAGGATCAAAATGATTAAGGGCCAACTGCGTTGGTTTACTACGTGGGTAGCCACCCGCGAATTGACCGGCACACAGGGACATCGTTGGTTCAAGACCAGTAAACCGGGGACCAAAAAACCACACCAGGACAACTGTGCGGGTAGCTACCTGCGCACAGGGTCTATCATAGAGCAAAAATTCGCACACCAAGACATGCGAGTGCGGACGCAACAACCATACTTAAGACTAGAAATGAAGTGCAAGTGATTGTGAAGGAATGCACAAATGAGCAATAAGAAATAAATGCATGTAAGTGTGTGTGCAATGTGTAAATGATGCACACATATAAGCAATAATGAACACCAATTCAAGGTGAGCAAGGCATGCATAAGAGTGAGTGTGTGTGTGCAACTAAATCTCTTCAAAGAAGTTAAGTCAAGTGATATACCTTCTTGAAGCACTTTGGGATGTCTAGAAGCATGTCAAACACAATCACCTAAGCTACCCGTTACATAACAATCCCAATGTGGTTTGTCATGAAATAAGCCAATCACAAATAGAGGTCTTTACAGTAAGTTCCTCGGTTTTTGGTTAGCTTATTTTGTTGTCAAAACCACATTGGGAGTGTTATGTAGCGGGTAGCTTAGGTGATAGTGATTGGCAAGCTTCAGGACATCCCAAAGTGCTTCAAAAAGATAGTCACTTGTTCTTGACTTCTTGAAGAGAATAAGTGCACACACATACACACATACATACACACACACACACACACACACACACACACACACACACACACACACACACACACACACATATTTACATGCAGTTCCATTACTCTTGCATTGTGTTTCCATTATCATGCATTGCATTTCATTATGTGATATCTTGTTGTGTGCATGTTGTTTTATATGGGTTAGATTTGGTTTGGTTATTTGGAAGTAATTTGTCTAGTTTCGAAAGATTGATTTTTAATGTTTTTTAAAACTGACCTTTGTGTGGCCCTCTGACCACAACGTTTTATACAAAGATTCAAATTGAGTTTTGAATTTTTTTTAAAAAAACTAGACACCCATGTAAGAACCTCACTTTTGTGATTGGCTTATTTCATGACAAATCACATTGGGGATGTTTATGTAACAGGTAGCATAGGTTCTCGAAGACATGCTTCTGATCATCCCAAAGAGCTTCAAGAGAAGTAGTTCACTTGTCCTTAACTCTTGAAGAGATTTAGTTGCACACACTCACATTCTATGCATTTGTATTGACATGCATGTATGGTTGAACACACACACACACACACACACACACACACACACACACACACACACACACACACACACACACACACTTCTTGCATTTTGGAGTTGATGGGCTGCACAGTGGGTTAGGCGACATGCAAGGCCACTTATGCATGTCGCCTGACAAGTCGCCTTAGACTTGAGTTTTTCCCATAGTGTGTTAGGCGACATGCAAGGCCACTTGTGCATGTCGCCTCCAATGTCGCCTTTGTCTTGTAATTTTCCTCCAGTGTGTTAGGCGACTTCATAGGCGACTTGGGCATGTCGCCTTACATGTCGCCTCAGGCTACGTGTGTTTCTTTCCAGTGTGTTAGGCGACTTACGAGGCGACTTGGTCATGTCGCCTTGCATGTCGCCTCTGTCACCTGAACTGGGCATTTTTGTCTTTTCACGACAGCTCATTTTTTTCTCCTTTATATATTTCATCTTCTCCACCATTTAAGCCTAGAGCTTAGAAATTTACATCCTTAGTGAGAGAAAGTGACTCCAAGAAAGAGAGCTTTAAGAACCCATTTTTTATGAGAGAGAAAGCTTCAAGCTTTGTTACTTGACTCTCCAAACCCCAAAACCCATCATCATCTTGCATATAGAGCATCATTCAAGCATGGGTCTTCATTAATGTCTTTACTTGGTAAGTAGAACTCACATCCTTACTCATTTATTGTTCTAGCTTATCAAGACTTGTCATTTATTGCTTAGGTTAGAGGGGCATTGGATATGTTCATGACAAGGAAACTCCCTCCATAGGCAAGAAGGTGTTTGTCAAGGGAAATAGCATGAAGGAAGCCTCACCTCCACAACATTCAAGGAGGAAGATTGAGCTTGGAGAGTCATCCAAGAGTGGCCAAGTGAAGATACCAACAAAGAATGGAGCTTAATCTCAACATTCTCATCATGACCAACCAAGAAGGCAAGCCATGCAACCTCAACCAAAGAGACATCCTAACCCGGTTCAACAACAAAGAAGGAAAGAACCGGTTCAACACCAAAGACCACATCAAATGCTTGAAAAGTCTCCAATGACCTTACAAGGATATGGTATGACTCATCACTTTATACCTACTTGTCATTTTTATGGTGTTGATAGGCATATTAGGCATAATTGCCATAGGTACATTAAGAAATGTAGGGTTGAGAGCATGAGGGGGAGGAATAGACTTAAAAAGGCCAATATGCACGTGCCTGTGAAAGCTAGAGAAAATGATTCTAGGAAGTCTAGCAATATGTTGACTAAGACCACTAGGAATGAAAGTATATCACCTAAGTGGATTAGAAAAGATGAACCCGTATGCTATTGTGCTAATATGTCACCCATAGACTCAACTAGGTCTAATGGGCTTGGTATGTCTATAGGGGCTCTTGCCTCCCATTGACTTGATTGGAATTGACCCCATTTGGGGAGCTCAAGCAAAGAAAGCAACCTTGCATTTTTCAAATGTGCAAAAATTTGATATACTTTATGCTTTTTTATTAATTGCTTGACATACTAGGTTGTACATATATGCTTATATGGTATTTCTATTCAATAAGTGTGTAACCTTGCTTTGTTTGCAATCCATGTCACATTTATGTTCAAACATGCATTTTTGGACTAGGAGATTTGATTGGGAAAGTACACTTGAATGACCTATAATTTATCTCCATGACATGTGAACTTGATTATGACATGCTCAAAATGATATGCATGAAATATGGTTTGATTGCTTTAATGCAAATGTGTGTGAATGCAAATGAGAAGACTAATCAATAAGGATTTTATATCCAAATTAGTCTTCTCTCTCTTCTTAATTGTTAATCAAGACTACTATCATACGAATAATTATCCGAAAAAATCTAAAAGGATCTCTTGATCCAATGTCTTGATTTGTTTTTAAGGATTGATATAGTTTTGTGTGCGTTGAAAATTTCTTTTCAAAATACTATATCATGTTTGCTTATGACAAAAGGGTGCAAATTGGTTTGAATTCTTATGGAAACCCTTTTGATGTCTGCTTTGCTAAATACCATTGTTTTTGAACTTTGATGTTATATGTCCTGCATGCAAAGCAACACCGTCACACATTCTCTTTAAAATAAAACTCCTTGAATCTCTCTTACTTAATTGAGTTGCATAAAGTTTATGTACATGATTATGCAATCATCTTTTGTGCAAATATCTCTCTTTGCTAAAGCAACCCGATAGAGGGAGCTCATTTGCCTATATCATGACAAAAAGGGGGAGAAGTCTTGAGGGATATATTGGGAGCGTTGGTTCTGATTTGGGGGAGAAGCCTTGAGAGAGAGTAACCATTTAGGGGGAGCATTGCACATGCATTTCTTTTTATTGCTTTATTGAGTGCAATTGCCTTTTGTATTTGTTCACCTCACATGCACTTGTTCTTGGAAAGTGCTTTCTCGCTATTGTGTGTAGGTATGATGATCTACGAAGAGATTGATGCCCTTGAAGACTTAGATCCTAGGTTTCTCTTATTGTAACTTAGAATATATTTTGTTGACCAATAGCTTCATTTTTTTTTTTTGTGAGGATTATTTTGTGAGTGGTGATTTTGTCATGAAATAGCCAAAGGGGGAGATTGTAAGAACCTCACTTTTGTGATTGGCTTGTTTCATGACAAATCACATTGGGAATGTTTATGTAACGGGTAGCATAGGTTCTCGAAGACATGCTTCTGATCATCCCTAAGAGCTTCAAGAGAGGTATTTCACTTGTCCTTAACTCTTGAAGAGATTTAGTTGCACACACTCACATTCTATGCATTTGTATTGACATGCATGTATGGTTGAACACACACACACACACTTCTTGCATTTTGGAGTTGATGGGCTACACAGTGGGTTAGGTGACATGCAAGGCCACTTGTGCATGTCGCCTGACAAGTCGCCTTAGACTTGAGTTTTTCCCACAGTGTGTTAGGCGACATGCAAGGCCACTTGTGCATGTCGCCTCCAATGTCGCCTTTGTCTTGTAATTTTCCTCCAGTGTGTTAGGCGACTTCATAGGTGACTTGGGCATGTCGCCTTACATGTCGCCTAAGGCTACGTGTGTTTCAGTGTGTTAGGCGACTTACGAGGCGACTTGGTCATGTCGCCTTGCAAGTCGCCTCTGTCACCTGAACTGGGCATTTTCGTCTTTTCACGACAGCTCGTTTTTTCTCCTTTATATATTTCATCTTCTCCACCATTTAACCCTAGAGCTTAGAAATTTACATCCTTAGTGAGAGAAAGTGACTCCAAGAGAGAGAGCTTCAAGAACCCATTTTTTATGAGAGAGAAAGCTTCAAGCTTTGTTACTTGACTCTCCAAACCCCAAAACACATCATCATCTTGCATATAGAGCATCATTCAAGCATGGGTCTTCATTAATGTCTTTACTTGGTAAGTAGAACTCACATCCTTGCTCATTTATTGTTCTAACTTATCAAGACATGTCATTTATTGCTTAGGTTAGCAAATCTTCATATTTATTGTATATCAATTGAAGTTATGACATGTTTGGGGTTTGTATTGTGATAGCTAATGTTCAGGACATGTTTGCCCTCTAGCTAATTAGGACTCATTGATTGCATTTGTTAATTGCATTTATTGTTCTTGCCATTTTATGTGACAACATGTGTTGATATGGCTTTGTTTTGATAACTAGATTTTAGACTTGCATATCTATATCTAGTTAGGTCTTTATGAGCATTCATATAGATATTGATATCTAGGATTTGTACTTAGTGTCATCTTAAATCCCTAGATAAGCATTTAGTGTTGCCTAGCATTATTTGTATTTTGAGTTTTCTTATATTCACTTAGGTTGTTAATCTCTTCTTGAGAGTTAAGTCTTGTGACTACAAGGTGTAGTGCACAAGCTAGTGAAGTCTTGCAACCAAGGTGTGGTTGGCAAGCAAAGTGATCAAGGATTCACTATAAAGGCCCGTTGGATAGTAGTGGTGGGTTAGTGACCGAAAATGGTGTGACTAGAGGTCAACCTAGGTTGTAAACATCATTACAATAGTGGATTTGAGGATCGTGTGTGGCTAGAAGGATAGCCCGTGGTTTTTCCCTTGTTGAAGGGTTTCCACGTAAAAATCAAGTGTTATTTATATTCCGCACTTTCACTTGAATTTGTATGTTTGTTTATGTTGGGTTATATTATTAATATTGACTAATTAAAAAATTGGTAATAATCGATTAACAACCCATTCACCCCCCCTCTAGGTTGTTAGACACACGCTTAGAGTGTATTTTCAACACATACCTTTCCAACTGTATATAATTCGTAATATTTCATGACCATTTGGATTAGTTTTGATTTCCACAAATGGACCACTAAAACAAATTAGACTTCCATATCTTTCCAACGGTATACTATAAGATAAGTTTCAATGTCATTTGATCATGTTTTGAGGTTCTCGAATATCGAGTTGATGCATTGTCGCGCATATGCGCGGTTCGTGCGCTATTCTGAAGTACGCACAAAGTGCACAGCTCAATCCAGCAACCTTACGCTATTCGCACACTATTCTGGAGTGCGCACAAAGTGTGTAAATTATTTCAGCAACCATGCGCTGTTCGTACGCACTCCTGTATAGCCCAAGAAATTTTTTTAATTCTTCAAAACGCCATGGTTTCATTTAGGGTTCATATTTACACTCCATCTTCTCTCCACTTCATGGGTGTGAGTCCAGAATTGATTCTTTGAGAGAGAAAGTGAATCTTAAGAGAGAGAGAGAGACTCTTAAGAACTCAATTTTACTCAATTAAACACAAACCTCATGTGCATCTAGCATCTTTCATACATCATCTTCTCATGGGTCTTCATGCTTTCATATATATCATTCAAATAATGGATTTGAGGACCGTGTGTGGCTAGAAGGATATCCCATGAGTTTTGCATAGTTGGAAGGTTTCTCACGTAAATCAATCTTTGTGTTTTTAATATTTTCCACAAATTTGTTATTGATTGATTGCTTGCTAATATGGGGAAAAGTTGTTAATATTGATTAAGTCGAAAATGTGGTAATTAATCAATTAAAACCTATTCACCCCCCTCTAGGTTAGTCTAGACACATATAATTTATTTACAATTGGTATCAAAGCGGGTTCCTTGATATATTTAAGAGATCCTTGCTTTTGTGTGTGTCTTGCATTTGTGTGATCCTTTGATTGGTGCATTTCATTTGGATTCGTCTCATTCATATAATCAAACACTATGAGTGGGAACATAGGTGGTAGTGATGGAGCTTCAAGCACAAGACCACATTTACTTATCTGAGTGAACTATGCCTCATGGAAAGGCAATATGGATTCCTACATTTGTCAAATAGACGACTAAGCATGGATGACAATAGAAGATGGACACACTCCTCTGAAAAAGGTTCTTGAAGATGAGAGTGTGGTTCCCAAGCCAGAGTCGAAATGGACAACTCAAGAGTTTGAAGCATCCAAGTGGAACAATAAGGCAATGCATGCCATTCTCCGTGCAATAGACGACAACCAATATAAGTTGATCCAAACAACTAGAAATGCAAAAGAGGCATGAGGGATTCTAGAGACGGCCCATAAAGGAACCTGGTGGTTAAGGATTTCAAACTTCAAGTCCTTTAAACATAATTTGAGCAAATTAGAGTGGAGGATCATGAGTGCTTCAATGATTTTCAAGTAAAGTTGATGGACATTATGAATTAAAGTTATCAACTTAGTGACCCATATTCGGATAGGAGGATCAAGCAAAAAATCATGAGGTCACTTCCTGCTAGGTTCAAATCCAAGGTGACAGTGCTTAAAGAAAATAGTGACTACAAGAAGATGAAGCCGAGTGAAGTGATTGGAAGCCTTCTAGCCTATGAGTCTAGGAAGGTTCATACACTTCCACCATCCAAGAAGCAAAAGAGTATAGGTTTGAAGACCTCCAAGGTTAAGAATGAGGATGATGACTTGGATAAAGACATGGCTCTTATGGTGAAGAATTTCTAGAAATTTTTGAAGCTTCAAAAGAATTGCTATAGCTTTTGAAAGAATGACTTCAAAAAGAAGACCATGTTCAAGAAAGGTGAGCTAAATCAAGAAAAGCCTTCAAGAAAAGACATTCAATGCTTTGAATGTTGAGGATTCGGGCATATCTCTACAGATTGTGGTAACTTGAAGGAGAAAAGAAAAGGAAAGGTAATGACTGCCTCATGGAGTGATATTGGGAGTGAAGAAGATTCTTCGAGTAATGAAGAACTTGCTATTAACTTCATGGCTTTTGGAGTCTCTTATATGGAAGTTGAAGAAGAAGGCAAAAATGTCTTGAAGTATGACCTTAAAGAAGGAATATATGAAGAGGTAGCTAGAGATGTGAATGATGAAGCTACTATTATGAAAGTTGCTTGTATAACATTAAATGACCAAGGCAAAGGTTTTGATGAGGAAGTTGACTCGGTTATTGAAAGGCAAAGTGAAAAGAGTGCCTTATCCTCAAGTATAGAAAATGACTCTAGTGATGAGAGTCATTTATCTCACTCCAACAAAGGACTTTGTGAATTTATGAACCTTAAAGACTTCATCAAGCACTTTAAAGACTCTAGGTTGAAGAAGAAAAAGGAGATTCAAAAATTGAAGGAGGAGAATCTCAAGTTTTCAACCAATGTGACTCATATGAATGATGAATTGAGGAGAGTTAAGGAAAGTGAAGACACAATGAAGAAGGAGCTTGAGGGAGCTAATGAGCTACTTGCTAAAACGACCTCCGGCACCAAAAAGCTTGACCATATATTGAGTAATGGAAAGAAGCCAAATGACAAGATATGGCTTGGCTTTGTTGATGATGAGTCCACGTCTTCCACGAATAAGACAACTTTTGTGAAGGAATTTGTTCCTAAGTTCCCTCCTCCATCTCAACATCCTAGAAGAAAGATTGAACTTGGAAAGTCATCCAAGAGTGGCCAAGTGAAGATGCCAACAAAGAGTGAAGCTCAACCTAAACATCCAAGAGCTCTACACCTAAACCTTCCTCAACCAAGGTTTCACCAACTAAGAAGGCAAGCCATTCAAACTCAACAAAGGAGGCATCCCAGTCCGGTTTAACAACAAAGAAGGAGAGAACCGGTTCAATACCAAAGGCGATATCAAATGCATGACAAGTCTCTAATGACCTCACAAGGATATGGTATGACTCCTCATTTTATACCAACTTATACCAAATTGCTTTAGGTACGTTAAGAAATGTAGGGTTGAGAGCATGATTGAAAGAAACAAACTTAGAAGAGCCAATATGCATGTGCCTAGGAAATATAGAGTTAATGATCCTAAGAAATCAAGTACCATGTTGACTATGACCACTAGGAATGAAAATGTGTCACCCAGGTGGATTAGAAAAGATGAATCCGCATTCTATTATGCTAACATATCATCCATATATTTAACTAGGTCCAATGGACATGATAGGTCTATAGGGGCTCATGTCTCCCATTAACATAGTTGAAATTTACCCCTTGTGGGGAGCTCAAGTAAAGAGAGCGACCTTGCATTGTTGAACTAAGCAAAAATTTGATCAACTTTATGCTTCTATATGCTTATATGTTTTTTTTCAATAAGTGTGTTCCCTTGCATTGTTTGTAATCCATGTCACGTTTATGTTCAAACATGCATTTTTGGACTAGGAGAATTGATTGGGAAATACATTTGAATGACCCATAATTTATCTCCATAATATGTGAACTTGGTTTTGACATACTTGAATTAATATGCATGATATTTGTGATTGCTAATCTTGAATGCAAATGTGTGTGAAAGCAATTGACAAGACTACACTCAATAAGGATCTTGTATCCATTCAACCAATAAGGATGTTTCATCCAAAGTTAGTCTTTTCTTTCTTCTTATGGTTTGAACAAGACAACAACCAATAAGGATTACATATCCATTCAATCATAAAAATTCTATATCCATGTCTTGTTTGGCCCTTAAGGATTGATATAATTGTTTGTGTGTGTTAAAAATCTTGAAAAACTATATCTTGTTTGCTTATGACAAAAGGGTATAAATTGGTTTGAATTATTTTGGAAACTCTTTTGATGTTTGCTTTGACAAATACCATGCTTAAACTTTGACGTTTTATGTCTTGCATCCAAAGCAACAATCTCACACATTCCATTTAAAATAAATCTCTTTGATTCTCTCTTAATTAATTACAGTGCATAAAGTTGTTGTATATGATTATGCACTTACTTTTGATGCTAATAACTCTCTTTGTTAAAGTTACTCGGTTCAGGGTACTCCTTTTTCTATCTCTTGAAAAAAGGGGGAGAAGTATTTTTTGAAAAATAGGAGAGTTTTTCATTGAGGCGGGGCATTTTGCATTGATTATGCTTTAGTGAAAATGCTATATTTTTTTTTGTTCACCTTACATACACTTGTATCTTGGAAAGTGTAGTTGCTATATTTTTACATGATGGATTTTATTCTACAATAGATTGAAGATTTGAAGACTTAGTTTGTTAACAACTCTTGTAATGTAGAAAATATTTGTTGACCATAGCTTATATTATTGTTGTGAGGTTTATTTGTGAGTGGTGATTTTGTGATGAAATAACCAAATGGGGAGATTGTAAGTTCCTCGGTTTTTGGTTGGTTTATTTCGTTGTCAAAACCACATTGGGAGTGTTATGTAACGGGTAGCTTAGGTGATCGTGTAAGAACCTCAATTTTTATGATTGGCTTATTTCATGACAAATCACATTGGGGATGTTTGTGTAACGGGTAGCATAGGTTCTCCAAGTGTGGTTTTCTCGAAGACATGCTTCCGGTCATCTCATGAGCTTCAAAAGGTAGTTCAATTATGCTTAGTTCTCTTTGAAGAGGTTTAGTTGCACACACTCACATCTAATGTATTTGAATTGACATACTTTTGTTCATTGCCTATATGTGTGCATCTATTACATATCTCACACTTGCACCTTTTTGTTAGACTTATGTGTGGTTGTGTGTTATGCTTTCGTTTCCTAAGTATGTTTGGAAACGTCCACACTTGCATGATGGTGTGCTTGTCTAAGCGCGTTGTGTGACCACTAGAGAGGTCTCTTTACCCTATCTTGGAATTGTATTGGGTTACATTCTTATACCATGAGTTTGGGAAATCTTGTTGCTGTCCAAATCTGACCCTTGGTCACTCAAATGACCATATCTCTTTTTACAGATATCGAAACCTCTTTTCGTAAAAATAGGAAGAAAGTAGACATCCAAACCTTTCCAACGTTATATTATACGAAAGGTTTTGATATCGTTTGGTCATGTTTTGGGTCGCTCGAAACTGTAGCAGTTGTGCTGTCACGTTTTTTTACCTGAGAGCAAAGCGACCTTGAAGCGACCTGACCTCCAGGTCGCTCTAAGGTCGCTTTTTGTCGCCAGAAATCAACTTTTCCTTGTCCAAAACAATGTGGCATCACTTGTATCATATAAATACATCATCTTCTTCCCCAAGCAGACCTAGAGCTCTGAAATTTACATTCTTAGTGATAGAAATTAACTCCAAGAGAAAGAGAGCTCCAAAAACCCACATTTACTCAACTAAACACCAATCCATGTGCATTTAGCATCTCACAAGCATCGTCTCATCATGGATTCTTCTTGTGTTCTTCGACTAGGTAATGTCTACATGTCCTAGAATCTCTAATTTCATTATTATGACATGTTTGCCTAGGATTAACATTTATTTGTTGATTAAATGCATGTCTTTTTGCTTAATGTTGTTTCTAACATGTTTGAGACATTGAATGTTGGTTAAGTTTGTTTTTCATTGATAGCTAGAATTTAGGATCATTTTGCCCTCTAGCTAAATACATATGTTTTGCATTTAGATATTGTTGATTAGGACCCCTTGATTGCATTTGTTAATTGCATTTATTGTCCTTGCCATTTTGTGTGACAACATGTGTTGATATGGCTTTGTTTGATGACTAGATTGTTGACTTGCATATCCATATCTAGTTAAGTCTTTATGTGCATTCATATAGACATTGATATCTAGGATTTGTACTTATTGACATCATATAATCCTTAGATAAGCATTTAGTGTTGCCTAGCATTATTTACATTTTGAATAATAATATATTCACATAGGTTGTTGATCTCTTCTTGAGAGTTAAGTCTTCTGACTACCGGTGTGTAGTGCACAAGCAAGTTAAGTCTTGCAACCAAGGTGTGGTTGGCAAGCAAAGTGATCAAGAGTTCACTATAAAGGCATGTTGGGTAGTAGTGGTGGGTTAGTGACCGAGAATGGTGTGACAAGAGGTCAACCTAGGTTGTAAACATCATTACAATAGTGGATTTGAGGATTGGTGTGGCTAGAAGGATAGCCCGTGGTTTTTCCCTTGTTGAAGGGTTTCCATGTAAAAAATCAAGTGTCTTTTAATTTTCACATTTATACTTAATTTTATATTCTTTGTTTATTGGATGAATTTTTAATATTGACTAATCAAGGAAAATTAGTAATTAACTTGATTAAAACCTATTCACCCCTTTCTAGGTTATTAGACAAACGCTTATAGTGTATTTTCAATTGGTATCAGAGTGGGTTCCTAGATATACTTAGGTGATCCTTGCTCTTTGTGTGTCGTGCATTTGTGTGCATTTTGATCGTTGCATTCATTTGCATTCATTTGCATACATTGAACCAAACACTATGAGTGACTTTGGGATGAGTAAAGAGGGAACGTCGAGTGTGAGACTACCACTACTCAAGGGGGACAATTATGCCTCATGGAAAGGCAAGATGGAGTCCTATATTTGCCAAATAGATGACTGTGCATGGATGGAAATTGAAGATGGCTACACTCCACTATCAATGATCACCGAAGATGGAAGTGAAGTCTCCAAGCCTAAGTCTCAATGGAGTTCCGAAGAATTTGAAGCTTCGAAGTGGAACAACAAGGCAATGCATGCTTTGTTTTGTGCAATAGATGAGAGTCAATACAAACTCATCCAAATTGCCAAAAATGCACAAGAAGCTTGGAAGATCCTAGAGACCGCATATGAGGGAACCGAAGTGGTTAAGAATTCCAAGCTCCAAGTCCTTCAAGCACAATTTGAGACGATCAAGATAGATGAGCATAAGTGCGTTAATGACTTCCAAGTGAAGTTGATGAACATCGTGAATCAAAGCCATCAACTAGGTGACCCGTACTCGGATAGGAGGATCAAGCAAAAGATCATGAGGTCACTTCCCGCTAGATTCGAATCCAAAGTGACGGCTCTTGAAGAAAACAAAGACTTCAAGACTATGAAGCCGAGTGAAGTAATTGGAAGACTACTTGCCTATGAATCTAGATAGGCTCCTACATCTACACCTCCAAAGAAGCAAAAAGGAATAGCATTGAAGACCTCCAAGAGTGAGAAAGAAGATGATGACTTGGATGAAGACATGGCTCTAATGCTGAAGAAATTCAAGAAATTTATAAAGCTTCACAAGAATGACTTGAAGAAGAAGACCCACTTCAAGAAGATTGAGCCAAGCCAAGAGAAGCCTATAAGAAAAGGCATTCAATGCTTTGAATGTGAAGGTTGTAGACATATCTCCACAGATTATGGTAACTTGAAGGTTAAGAGAAAGGGAAAGACGATGGCCACCTCAGCAAGTGATAGTGAGAGTGTAGAAGATTCTTCCAGTGATGAAGAACTTGTAATTAACTACATGGCACTTGGAGCCTCCCATGTGGAAGATGTAGAAAAAGGCAACAAGGCTTTAAGTTGTGACTCTAAAGGAGAGATTAAAGATAAAGTAGCTAGAAGTGTGATTGATGAAGCTACTTGTGGAGATGTTGTTGATGTGACAATAAGTGACACTAGTGATGACTCTAGTGATGAGAATTCTTCATCCCACTCAAATGAAGGAATTTGTAAAGGCATGGACCTTTAAGACTTCATCAAGTACTTTGAAAACTCTAGGTTGAAGAAGAAAAGAGAGATTCAAAAGTTGATGGAGGAGAATCTCAAGCTTTCAACCAAAGTGACTCACTTGAATGATGAAGTGAGGAGAGTCAAGGAAAGTGAAGACTTGTTGAAGAAGGAAAACCGTCAACTAAAGGCCAAGTTAGATGACTCCTTGAAGATGGACACGGTTGATATGTCTAAATATGAAAAGGAGACTGAAGATTGCCATCAAAGGATGAAGGCAATGAAAGACGAACTTGCCAACTAACGAGTGGTATTTTTGCGTCGTTGAAAACATCGTCAAGAATTTAAAAATCAACCTAGCTAATAAGGCACGAGTCAAAAGACATATATAGAAATAAAACTTGTACATCATGCAAGCAATGGTATCGTTCCGCAGGAATGTGTTGTTAACCGTTTCAAGTTCTATAGTTTAGGGAAAGCAATGTAAATAGAATGTGGATGTGGTGAGAATGGTGTTTGTGTGTGTTGTGTGATGTGTGCAGCAAAGAAAATGAAAATGAAAATATAAAAACAAAGAGATATGGAAGGATGAGAATGGTGATTAAGTGAGAAATAATAAAATGGTGGATTGGAGAGATGCATGAAAGTGGTCATACAAGGGGAAATAAGTTCATCAAACACAAAGGCACATCTATTAGATGGTTGAACACTTAAGCACATTCACTCAAGTCAAGGGTTTGTTCAAGCCTAAATCCAACTTAGAGTATCCATTCATTTGAGCTAAAGGTTAAAGAGTGTGTCGAGATCCTCTCAAGCACGAAACCGCAACCGACATTTGTGAACCAATTCTACAAACCAAAGCTAGATTGAGCCCCAATACTAACTAGGTAATGTAAAATGGCAACGTTAGGTCCAATGACTTGGATAAAAATCCCACAAGTGGATATACTAAATTGATCCCCAACCATAACTCACCTAGAGCCCCTAGCGTGAGACATAGCCAAGGACCCATTTTAGCACAAAACAAATAACCAAAACCTATTCTAGCAAGCCAAGCATAAAAAAAGTTATTTCCACTCTTATGAGCTATTAATCAAGATCATACCCGGAAATACCCTTCCAAAAGCATAACCCCAACTAATTCTCATACACTCAAATTGATCCTAACATAGCATTTCTAATTATCCATCAACATACATACAATCATGGGATGTTTAATTAATCTACTCCTAAATTACAGTAATCTACTCCTAATCCCAATCTTAAATACATATTAATTTCAAATCATCCATACACATGTAATTCACAATAAAATATTAATTCATAATAATAATAACAAGAATGAAACAAGACCCAAATAAATATAAAATCATCATATATAAATAACCAAAATGTAGGATTACAAATATTCCCAAATGGGGGATTACACATAAGAAAAAACATGAAATACAAGAAAAGAGTAAGTAGATACAACCCTTAAAGAACCCTTCAAGAGCTCCATCCTTTGCCTAGCATGAAATTGGTCCAAAGACCACTCCTAATCTCTGCAATCAACTCTCAAATGTGGGGAAGGATGGGTAGAAATGGTAGTGGTAAGCCTTCCATGGAGGAAAACCTCCATGGAAGCTTTGAAAGCTTCTCTCTCTCTTTTGAATTGAAGAAGCTAAAGAATAAGAAGTTTAGGGAAGAAGAAGTCTGTTGGGAGAGAAGAGAAGAAGGTGTTTAAATAGTGTGGGGAGGTTAGGGCTGAAGGCTGGGTGAAAGGACAAGATTGCCCTTCAATTTAATTTTTAGGCAAAAAACTACCTTCTGGAGGTAATCGGTGGTTTGGTTTTGCTGCCTGGCCGCCGTTTGAAGTAGCCGTTTGGATCTAACAGTAATCCAGCATTTCAGCATCGCGCGCCGTTACAGAAATGGACATAACTTCCTACAAAAAGATCGGAATCACAATCCATGAAATGTTATGGAAACTAGACTTCCAGAGCTTTCCGAATTTATAAAGATATCAACTTGGTTTGATCAGAGGAGGAAGATATGACCTCTGCAAGTTGGCTATTCTGCACGAGCTTTTACAGTTTTTACTCTTTTTGCACCATTTTGCCTCCCAAACTGTTGTTTAAGCTCAAAACCAAAATGTAGGGAATATTTACCTACACATGGCTCAACAAACACATTATATATAAAATACGCTCAAAAACGAAAACAGACGATAGGAAAATGGGGACCTAAAATAGATATAAAATAGTCTGATCACCAACAAAGATAATTCCTTGAAGGTTGTCAAGGATAAAGAGATGAGGTACATTAAAGACTTGAAGAAGGATAAGATCAAGCAACCTCAAGCTCAAGGCAAAAGCAAAGCTTCACCTCCTCAACATCCTAGGAGGAAGATTGATCTTAGAGAGTCATCCAAGAGTGGCCAAGTGAAGATGCCAACAAAGAATAGAGCTAAACCTCAACAACCAAGAGTTCCAAGCGTCTCTCAACCAAGAAGGCAAGCCAAACAAAATCAACAACGGAAGCATGGCAATTCGGTTCAACAACTAAGAAGGATAGAACCGGTTCAACACCAAAGGCAACATCAAATACAGGACAAGTCTCCAATGACCTCACAAGGATATGGTACGACTCCTAATTTTATACATGCTTGTCATTTTTATGGTGTTGTAGGGCATATTAGGCCTAATTGCCATAGGTACATTAAGAAATGTAGGGTTGAGAGCATGAGGGAGAGGAATAGACTTAAAAAGGCCAATATGCATGTGCCTGTGAAAGCTAGAGAAAATGATTCTAGGAAGTCTAGCAATATGTTGACTAAGACCACTAGGAATGAAAGTATATCACCTAAGTGGATTAGAAAAGATGAACATGCATGCTATTGTGCTAATATGTCACCCATAGACTCAACTAGGTCTAATGGGCTTGGTATGTCTATAGGGGCTCTTGCCTCCCATTAACTTGGTTGGAATTGACCCCATTTGGGGAGCTCAAGCAAAGAGAGCAACCTTGCATTTTTCAAATGTGCAAAAATTTGATATACTTTATGCTTCTTTATTAATTGCTTGAGATACTAGGTTGTACATATATGCTTATATGGTATTTTTATTCAATAAGTGTGTAACCTTGCTTTGTTTGCAATCCATGTCACATTTATGTTCAAACATGCATTTTTGAACTAGGAGATTTGATTGGGAAGTACCTTTGAATGACCTATAATTTATCTCCATAACATGTGAACTTGATATTATGACATGCTTTAGTTGATATGCATGAAATGTCTTTTGATTGCTTTAATGCAAATGTGTATAAATGCAAATGAGAAGACTAATTAATAAGGATCTTGTATCCATGCAATCAATAAGGATTTTATATCCAAATTAGTCTTCTCTCTCTTCTTAATGGTTTAGCAAGACTACTATCATACGGATAATTATCCGGAAAAATCTAAAATGATCTCTTGATCCAATGTCTTGATTTGTCATTAAGGATTGATATAGTTGTTGTGTGCTAAAACTTTTATTCTTAAAACTATATCATGTTTGTTTAAGACAAAAGGGTACAAATTGGTTTGAATTCTTGTGGAAACCTTTTTGATGTTTGCTTTACCAAATACCATTGCTTGAACTTTGATGTTATATATCTTGCATGCAAAGCAACACATTCACACATTCTCCCTTGAATCTCTCTCAATTATTCAAGTTGCATAAAGTTTATGTATATGATTATGCAGTATTCGTTTGTGCGATTATCTCTCTTTGCTAAAGCAACCCGATAGGGGGGGCTCCTTTGCCTATCTCATGACAAAAATGGGGAGAAGTCTTGAGAGATATATGGGGAGCATTTGTATGCTTTGGGGAGAAGTCTTGGGAGACAGTAACCTTTTAGGGGGAGCATTGCTTTGCACTACATTATATTGATTGTATTGTTTTCTTAATGCATATATTCTTGGAAAGTACTTTCTTGCTATTCTGTGTAGGTACGATGATCTATAAAGAGATTGAAGACCTTGAAGACTTAGATCCTAGGTTTCTCTTAATGTATCGTAGAATTACTTTGTTGACCAATAGCTTTATTTTTGTTTGTGAGGATTATTTTATGAGTGGTGATTTTATCATGAAATAGTCAAAGGGGGAGATTAAAAGAACCTCATTTTTTATGATTGGCTTATTTAATAACAAATCACATTGTGGATGTTTGTGTAACAGGTAGCATAGGTTCTCCAAGTGTGGTTTTCTCGAAGACATGCTTCCGGTCATCTTATGAGCTTCAAAAGGTAGTTCACTTGTGCTGAATTCTCTTTGAAGAGGTTTAGTTGCACACACTCACATCTCACGCATTTGAATTGACATGCATTTGTTCATTGCTTATATGTGTACATACATTACATATCTCACACTTGCACCTCTTTGTTAGACTTATGTGTGATTGTGTGTTATGCTTTCGTTCCCTAAGTATGTTTGGAAATGTCCACACTTGCATGATGGTGTGCTTGTCTAAGTGCGTTGTGTGACCACTAGAGAGGTCATTTTACCCTATCTTGGAATTGTATTGGGTTACATGGTCTTATACCATGAGTTTGGGCAATTTTGTTGCTGTCCAAATCTGACTTTTGGTCACTCAAATGACCATATCTCTTTTTACAGATATCGAAACCTCTTTTCATGAAAATAGGAAGAAAGTAGACATCCAAACCTTTCCAACGTTATATTATACGAAAGGTTTCGATATCATTTGGTCATGTTTTGGGTCGCTCGAAACTGTAGCAGTTGTGCTGTCACGTTTTTTTACCTGAGAGCAAAGCGACCTTGAAGCGACCTGACCTCCAGGTCGCCCTAAGGTCGCTTTTTGTCGCCAGAAATCAACTTTTCCTTGTCCAAAACAATGTGGCATCACTTGTATCATATAAATACATCATTTTTTTCCCAAGCAGACCTAGATCTCTGAAATTTACATTCCTTGTGAGAGAAATTAACTCCAAGAGAGAGAGAGAGAGAGCTCCAAGAACCCACATTTACTCAACCAAACACCAATCCATGTGCATTTAGCATCTCACAAGTATCATCTCATCATGGATTCTTCTTGTGTTCTTTGACTAGGTAATTTCTACATGTCCTGGAATCTCATATTTCATTATTATGACATGTTTGCCTATGATTAACATTTATTTGTTGATTAAATGCATGTCTCTTTGCTTAATGTTATTTCTAACATGTTTGAGACATTGAATGTTAGTTGAGTTTTGTTTTCATTGATAGCTAGAATTTAGGACCATTTTGCTCTCTAGCTAAATATCTATGTTTTGCATTTAGATATTGTTGATTAGGACTCCTTGATTGCATTTGTTAATTGCATTTATTATCCTTACCATTTTATGTGACAACATGTGTTGATATGGCTATGTTTGATGACTAGATTGTTGACTTGTATATCCATATCTAGTTAAGTCTTTATGTGCATTCATATAGACATTGATATCTAGGATTTGTACTTATTGACATCATATAATCCTTAGATAAGAATTGAGTATTGCCTAGCATTATTTACATTTTAAATATTAATATATTCACATAGGTTGTTGATCTTTTCTTGAGAGTTAAGTCTTGTGACTACCGGTGTGTAGCGCAAAAGCAAGTTAAGTCTTGCAACCAAGGTGTGGTTGGCAAGCAAAGTGTGGTTGGCAAGCAAAGTGATCAAGAGTTCACTATAAATACATGTTAGGTAGTAGTGGTGGGTTAGTGACCGAGAATGGTGTGACTAGAGGTCAACTTAGGTTGTAAACATCATTACAATAGTGGATTTGAGGATTGGTGTGGCTAGAAGGATAGCCCGTGGTTTTTCCTTTGTTAAAGGGTTTCCACGTAAAAAAATCAATTGCCTTTTAATTTCCTCATTTATACTTGATTTTATATTGTTTGTTTATTGGGTGAATTTTTAATATTGACTAATCAAGGAAAATTGGTAATTAACTTGATTAAAACCTATCCCCCCCCCCCCCCCAAGGTTATTAGACACATGCTTATAGTGTATTTTCAGATCGTTATTGGCAAGCTTCCGGACACCCCAAAGTGCTTCAAGAAGGTAGTCACTTGTTCTTGACTTTTTGAAGAGAATAGATGTTCACACACAAACAAACACTTACATGCATTTCCATTACTCTTGCATTTGTGTTTCCATGATCATGTATTGCATTTCATCATATGATATTTTGTTATGTACATGTTGTTTTATATGGGTTAGATTTGGTTTGGTTATTTGGAAGTAATGTATCTAGTTTCGAAAAATTGGTTTTTAATGTTTTTCAAAACTGATATTTGTATGGTCCTATACCATAACGTTTTACACAAATATTCAAATTGAGTTTTGAAATTTATGGACAAACTAGACACCCATACCTTTCTAACAGTATATTATTCGTAATATTTCATGACCGTTTGAATTGATTTTGATTTCTCCAAAGTGACCACTAAAATAGTGCATCTCTGTTGGTTTCCAAATCTGACCTTTGGTCACTCGATTGACCATAATTCTTTCTATAGACATCCAAATTTTTTTTAAATGGGTTAGAAATTAGACTTCCATACATTTCTAACTGTATATCATAAGATAAGTTTCGATGTCATTTGATCATGTTTTGAGGTGCTCAAATATAGAGTTGATGCACTGTTGCGCATATGTGCGGTTCGTGTGCTATCCTTGAGTGCGCACAAAGTGCACAACTCATTCCAGCAACCTCGCGCTATTCTGGAGTGTGCGCAAAGTGTGCAACTCATTCCAGCAACCTTGCGCTATTCGTACGCTATTCGTGCGCACTCCCGTATAGCGCATTTCGCCAGAATTTTTTTTAACTCTTCAAAATATCGTAGTTTCATTTAGGGTTCATATTTATACCCCATCTTCTCTCCACTTCATGGTGTGAGTCCAGAATTGGTTCATTGAGAGTGAAAATGAATCTTAAGAGAGAGAGAGAGAGAGAGAGTCGAAATAACTCATTTTTACTCAATCAAACATAAACCCCATGTGCATCTAGTAACTTTCATGCATCATCTTTTCTTGGGTCTTCATGCTTTCATATCTTGGTAAGTTGAATATGTCCTAGAACTTATTGTTTCATTATTTGTTCATCTTTGTCTAGGGTTAACGATTATTTTGTTGATTAATTACATGTTTCTTTGGTTAAGCATGGTTTGAATATGTTTGTGTTCTTGTGTGTTGGTTGAGATTGATTGCTCATTGGTAGCTAGCATTTAGGACTACTTTGCCCACTAACTAAATCTTCTTACTTTGCATTTAGATATTGATATCTAGGATTGTTATTTATTGCAATCTTGAATTCCTAGATAAGTATTTATTGTAGCCTATCATTAATTTCATATTCGAATATTGCCAAATATTCACATAGGTTGTTTATCTCTTCATGGATTGTTAAGTCTTGTGGCTAAGTGATTTAATGCTCAAGCTTTGGTCTAGAATCACTATTAAGAGCCTGTTGGGTAAAGTGAAACGGTTAGTGACCTAGAATGATGTGACTAGAGGTCAACCTAGGTTGTAAACTTTCATTCAAATAGTGGATTTGATGACCGTGTGTGGCTAAAATGATAACCCGTGAGTTTTGCCCAGTTCGAGGGTTTCTCGCGTAAATCAATCATTGTGTTTTTATTGTTTTCCGTAAATTTGTTATTTATTGATTGCTTACTAATATAGGGTAAAATTATTAATATTGTTTAAGTTGAAAAGTTGGTATTCAATTGCCCCCCTCCCTATATGTTAATCTAGATACATATTATTTATTTTCAGAAAACAAAATGAAAAACGACTAACGAACACGAATTCTAATTCATTTTCAAAAAATAAAAACAAAAACAAAAACAGGCCAAAAGTCCTCTACAGGACATACCCTAAGTCCCTAACATATCCTTCGATTTCTGATTTTAGTGTTTATTCGGTATTAGGATAAAAAAGACAAACGAACCCTAACCTCTCTTTTTTAATTCTCACTTTTACACACAAATTAGCTCTCATTCTTTCAATCAATTGTCTTGAAATGTTCCCCGTAATTAATAATGGTATTTATTGGCTCCTCCAACTGCATTTTGCATCAAATGCTGCACCGATTTTGACCCTGTTCAAAGAAGGTTGCACCGATTTGCATGAATTCAAGTCACCAGTTTACGAAGTCATGATATCAATGAGAAGTTGACAAAATACCATGTTAATATTGTGCTATTAAGATTCACAATCACTGTTTAAATATTTAACGAGGGCAAATAATTATAAATAAAATTCAAAATTTTATCAGGAAGAAATTATAAAATAAATGTATATACAGTATATTTATGTTGCAGAGACAATTAGCAATTTTGGCTTTGCACTTGTGAACGGCGTTAGGAATTATCTAGACTCAAGGAGAGAGGTCCAATTTAATGAGATAGGTGGTGTTTTTTTTGTTAATTTCTTAATTTCGAACTAGCTCATTAAGGTATTGTTTGTTTAGTCGCATTGTATTGTATTAGACAATTAAAATGTACTAAATTAGTACAATGCAGTGTTTTCACCAAACACCGTATTAACTAATACATTATATTTGGTTGTATTAGGTTGTATTGTATCAGGTAAAACACTTATTTTTTTTCTTTTTTTTCAATGAATATGAAATATTGATAAAATATGTGTTATATTGTTAATATTGTTTTTATAATTTCAAAATATATAGGAAAATTTTATTTAAATTTTTTGTTTCAATTAAAATAAATATTTATTGATTTTTTATTTAAAAATATTTATTGATTTATTCATAGTAAGGATATTTAAAATTAATTATTAAGTATTTTTTTAAATATTATATTTTTATAATATAATAAAATACAAAAAAGTCATATAGGAATAACCTAATACGATATAATAGAGTGCATCACTAAACATAGGTCTGTATTAATGATAATACAGTTCAATACAATACAATACAGTTCAATACAGTCTAATACAGTCCAATACAATCAAATACGGTGTGTCAAACGACCCCTTAATCAGTGACAAGTTAAAGATGAAAATTTGTATTAACTAGTAAGAAACACATGTCACATGTGATTGTATTTCTAATTAAGTTGGTTTATATATTAATAAGAAGAGCAAATTACACCATACCTCCTCAAGGTTTCCTCTTTTATATGATGAAACAACTTTATTGAAAATTAGAACTTATCTTCCCTACTGTTAGGGTTTGACTAGGGTTGAAAGTTTAACATCTTAAAGGGTAAAATCGTCATTTTTCCATTATTTTATAACATTAAAAATTAATAAAATCTCAACAGTCCAAGATGGATCTTTTTTCATAAATAAATTAATAATTAAATATTGATAAAAATAAGAAACTTTTAAAAAAAATTAATGGATGGTGGAGATTGAAAAAAAAAACTGATTTTTTTTTGTTTTTTTTTTTGATAAAAGAGGTGGAGATCTCCATGGATCTTTGAAAAAAAAAATTAAGTTTTTAATAGTTCTAAATACACCCATTTTAATTCTAAGTACATCCCAAATCAATATCGATTCTAACTTAATTTACCATATTTTTCTTTATCTTTACAACAGCCCAATAACTTTAAAATATGTATCAAGTTCATTAAAGCCAATTGTATTTCCTTAACCAAGTGAAAGATCAAATGGAGAAATTTTAACCCTTTACCAAGAATCAAATTGAAAATTTTAACCCCTAAACAACAACCGAAAACAGTAGATTTACCATATAAACTAATCTCCAAGTCTCCAAGAATTTCAATTTTATGAGTTTCATAGATTTTGGATTTGTAGAGGTATACAGACGTCATCATGAGAAAACCGTTAAGTTTTATTTTTTATTTTTATTTTTAAGTTTATGTAGTAAAATTAATTGTAAAATTAAGTATTATTTTCGACTATGAAACTTGCCTAAACATCTTTGCAAAACGAGACGGATGATGAGTTTCTCAAGAATTGTATGGTTGTTTATATTGAATGAGAACTTGCTGATACAGTTGATTCAGATTCTGTAATAGATGTTTTCGCTTCTTTGAAGCCTCAGAAGTCAAAATTTAAGTAGGATCTTATTGTAAACATTGCATGTGTATTTCATTTTTATTTTCTTGTATGTTTTCTTGGTTAGAATATGTATTTGAGGGTAATGTTCATTATGTCCCCTGACTATGTATACTTTTTTTTATATTTTAATTAGTAAAAATTCTCTCGTGCCATCGAGATTCGTCATCAAAAACAATTTTTTTATTATATAGTATAATTTTTTATCTATATGAAATTGTTCACAACCCACCTTGACAAAAACTTCTGGTTTTGCCCCTGCTCCCCAGCCATGAAGGGGAAGGTGCAGCATAGAGAGGTAGAGAGAGAAAAAGAGAAAGAGAAGGCAGCTACACAAGTGAGGCCGGATACCTGAGTCAACTGGTAATGATTGACAAGTCTTATCCGAATCCCTATTACAAATATAAAGAGGAAGTGTATAATCACTTTATTAAGAGTCGACTTGTATATAGTATATTCATGTTAACTTACATGCAACATAAAATATTCCTATACTTATGTGTGCACATTCGTTTTCTCCGATGTATATCGATCTGTTAAAACTTGGCATTAATAACATCATATTAATTTTTAAAAGGTTTTATCATTTGTTTATGCCAAATTTTTTAAATTAGAATCAAACGCTATGCCAAACTTCCCTTAAAATAATGGATAAAAAAGAGATGAAAAATAGATTATTAATACGACTAATTGCTTAGATTATAAAGAGATGTTTTGTTATTCATGATTTTAATTGATCGAGTTCTTCTAGAATTGGTTATTGAAAAGCTAAACCAAAGAACAGTTTGATGTTACTTTTTTTTTTTGAAATATTAATTTGATCTTACTGTTATTTTTAAAATAATCATTATTAATTAGGATGGAGGAATAATTAACCGTAAAGTTAACAAGATGAGTGTTCCCTTGATTGTAATCTTAAAATTGTTGTGAGGCTTAAAGTTTAATGCATACCTTTGTAATTGTATTAATGCAAAAGAGTTCTGATTAATTGGAATGATTAGAAATTTAAATAGACAAGTTAACAGAATATATATATATATATATATATATATATATATTCATTATAATTCAAATCAAATCAATATTTAAGTAAAATATTTTAAATTAGAGCCCTGAGGGATTTTTGGCATGATAACTGGCTTGGGGTGCCCATTTTGGATCTCCTTGGGATTCTTGATTTCCTGGCCATGCATCTTTAGGCTAGGGGTTCTGACTTCATTCGGGATGGTAGATGGATTTTGGATGATCGCTTTCGATCTCGATTTCTGGATCTCTGCTTTCTGATTGGTAGGATTGTGATTTCTCTGGTGACAGATTATTTGGAGTGGCCTCACTCTAGGGACGGTAGTGTTTCTTGTAAGGCGGCTTACTCTAGGATGTTTCTTGACATCGCCCAGGTCCCCTAGTGGAGGGACATCTGGTCTCGCTATATCCCTCCCTCTCATTCGGTTCTGTCTTAGCGGCTTTTACTTGATAGGCTCCCCACCGAAGATCATTTATGCAAGTCCGGGTTTCAATTAGCTTCTAGGTGTCGTGTTTGTGGTGCTAGTTCAAAATCAGTGGATCATCTTTTTCTGAAGTGCCCTATTACTACAGCTCTTTGGGAGGCGGTTTTCTCCACATTTCAGAGGCGTGTCTTCGCTGACACTTGGGGTCTTTTTTCAGGCAAGCCATGTTTGTTTCTTTCAATGATCATATTAGGGTTTTGTGGAGAGCTGCTATTCATACGGTGGTTTGGAGTGTGTGGTATTCCCGTAACCAGTGGATTTTTGAAGGAAAATCTGTTGATTTCAGGGCTGCTTTATCTCTAGTGTGGCACTCTATTTATGATGCGAACCATTTGGGGATCGGCTGTATGCATAATTGTGTTGATGATCTGCTGATTCTTCGCTGGTTTGGTCTCAGTTATCGACCTGGTAAAGCTCCAGTTATTAAGAGTGCGGTTTGGTCGCCCCCGGCTCCGGGGTGGATAAAGGTTAACACGAATGGTGCAGCTTTGGGTACATCAGGTGTTAGTGGTTGTGGTGGTGTTTTTCAGACTTGCAGATCTTTTGTTAAGGCCTATTTCACAGTCCCCCTTAGTCAGGTTTTTGCTTTTGAGGCTGATCTCTTTGCGCCTTCTTTAGTCATCAATTATACTTGGAATTTAGGCTGGCATAGGATCTGACTCGAGAGTGATTCTTCTTATGTTATGCAACTCCTTTCGATTAGGTCTGATTAGGTTACCTGGCATGTTCGTCTAGCTTGGCAGCGTTGCCTTCATCAGATCTCGCATATGGAGTTTCAGGTTTCTCATATATTCTAGGAAGGTAATCAGGTGGCAGATGCTCTCTCTAAACACGATTTAGGTCTTTCTTCTGATTCCTGGTGGTCTTCCGCTCATTTGTTCTATTCTTCACTAGTTGGTAAGGACAGTATGTGTAAAGAATCGTTTAGGTTTTCCTAGCTTTGTTTTTCTTGTGTGGCTTGTGTGTCTCTGGTTATTTTGTGGTTGCGTCATCTGGTTGTCATGTGTTGCTACTACTTTTGTTACTCTTTTTATTTATTAATTTATTTTTGGATATTGTCTAGGGGTTTTCGGCATATGATCGCTTATGGTGTTTTTTCCTCTTAGGTTAGTCCAATTTCATCAAAAAAAAAAATTAAGATAGTTTAATTTTATATTTTTCGAAATTTAAAAAAATAATTAAAAATTAAAAATTAAATTTAGTGGAAAAAGTGTCTCTCTCTCTCTCCTCCATTTGTTTATTTTTTCCTTTGAAAGGATACATATTTTTTTTCTCTTTTTTTTTCTTTTGTACAAATTCAATCTTCTTTTTTATTTTATTTTAGATAAATAGAAGATGAATTGAG